>JAWLRI010000115.1:2873581-2973079 GCA_034781795.1 Crypturellus tataupa
CTCGAAGATAACATCACCGCGGCCTTGAGACTCGGAAGACTTGGAGAAAGCAGCAGCTGGGCGGCTTTGCCGCTGCAGCTAGAAATCAGCTCGGCGGATTCCACCCCCACCAGCGGTAAGGAGTCTCGAGAGCTCTTGCGCCGCGGCAGGGTAAGGCATGAGAAAGTATCCAAACTGAACAAGGGTCTACCTGAGTACATACCTATACCTAATTTACTGAAATTGGAAAATTAAAATATACTCTGAATGACCATTCCAAGGTACTGTATTGGTTACTTGTAAACAGCGCTGCCCGAACAGAGGCTCTGCTGCTGCAGGTGCACAACCTGCTGCCAGGAAGAGCTTTAGCTGGGCCCAGTTTTAACGGGCATCTGGAGTTTCTTCAAGGAAAAATCTTTTCTTTGTGAAAAGATGCTATAGGTCGTCCTAATCTTATGAAAACTCAATCAGAATGTGAACATAATTCCTTCATTGTCACAACAGCCTTAGAGTCCCTGAGAAAATGCTTTATTGTCAGTAATACTAACTCATACTAGACCTCAGGGAGGAACCCAGGAGATCCAAAGCCCACAAGAATACAGTCACCTCAAAGCAACTTTGATTACTCCTCAGCTGAGCAATGTCACTGCAAAGCTTATTGATCTACGCTTCTTTGTGTCAAAAACAGTAAGAAGTATTTCCAAAACTTATCTGAGAGAAAAACTATTTTAAAGTTGTGAAGCAATGAGAGTTTTTATCATTTAGAAATTGCTCTTTTCATAAACTAATTTTCATTTCATTGTTTTTAAAACTGGTACAGTATGTCATAAAATTTGACCTCTCCACATGAAGAATGCAATTATTCCTTTGGGTATAGTAGGGAAAAATTTTCCAAAAGTACAGACAGTGATTGAACACTTAAGACCTCTCTTTGCCCCTAACAGTAAGAAAAACTACTGAGTAATCCAAAATTATATCTCCCTGAAAAGTCCTTGTGCATAGTTTATTATTCAAAAAATATTTTAAGAGAAATTAGAAGTTCCACATCTAAAGTATAAATTAATGACTGAATCATTTTATTTGATATATGCCCAACTCTGCAGAAATCATGCATTTATATCTAAGAATCATATCTTAAAGTTGTAATTCCTATGGGTATTACTAGCTGGCATGTACCTGACTTGTTGAGGAATTTCTAGTTAGAAACTGTATATACAGAGAGATGCGTGCAAAGACTACTCTGTAGACAAGGACAAGCAACAAAGGTAAGTCAGGATTTGAAATCATCTAAATATGAGCCTTCAACTTCACCTCTAGGATAGATGGTTTCCAAAAAGACACAAAAACAGTGATGTCCAAAACAAGGAAGACCTATTACAATTTAAATCCATCTGGAAAAAAATATGTATATATATATATATATATATATACACATATACACAATGTTTCAAAGAGATGCAATTTGTTTATAATTTCCCAGGCAGCTTTCTTGTCCTGATTGTGTGTGTGTGTTTGAAGCCTTTTAAGTGGTTGAAATGCAGAATGATTCAAGGCTTCATAAACTAACATTCTGTTTTATCTTTATTTTGGGAAATATATTTGATCTGTTGAAAGCCTTGGTAAGACATAAAGGGTTATACCAACTTTTTCTTTTCTTCCCCTCCTCGATTTCAAATGGCAGCAGAAGTAAGCGAGTCAGGGCTTTCATTTAGTCAGATCTGGATCTGAAAGCAGATCAAAGCTGCTGGGGCTGCGTATAGCCCCATTACTCCAGATCTTCCATGCCCAGAATCCCTCGAGCAGCCCTAATACTTCTGGTTACTGAACAGGCTTTTAAATAAAAGACACATTTTACTACGAATTGCTGGTAGAGGCTCCTTGGAAAGGAGATGCTTTCCGTGGTTCCTATGAGTGTTTCTGGCCGCTGGTGCAGAGCACAGGCCGGCACTCCTGCCCACAGGCCTCCTTTCCGCACAGCCCCTCTCCTGTAGTGTCAGGCTGCCCACGTCAGCCCCACGGAGCAACATTGAGCCTGAAGGTTTCCCACCAGGCTCCAACCCTGCTATCCAGGCCGGCCATTTCTCACATTAACCTTCACACAACGTGCACCAGCGCGTGAACGTGGCCCCACGCGGGGAGCTGACAGCGGTGCCCGCCACAAGGCGCTCGCTCCTTGCGGTGCCGCGGGACAACGGCAGGGCTGAGTGTGCTGCTCGCGTGCAGCTTGAGCCGGTCGCGGCGTGAGCTCTGAGCAACATGCAGTGGCCGCATCAAACCAGACCTGCTCGGAGCTTCAACTGTGATTCCAGCATGCTGCCCGTGTTGGTCGCGAGGAAACGACAGCTAGGAAGGATCTCTCATGTTGGCCGAGCAGGAGCGAGCACAGCACCGCACAGCGAGCCCCGCGGAAGCCAAGCGATGCTGTAACCTCCCAAGAAGCTGTTGCAGTCCTCAGAGGGCATGTTGCTGAGATTTCTGTATCGAAGTCACAAGTTTCCTTTTGCTTGCACATATTCCCTAACACTTGCTGAAGTTTGTCACCTTCAGGCTTTCTGCAAATTCTTATTAAAATGAATCTGGCATCTTGCGCTTTTGATTTAATTCCATTTTTTTCTCAGGGGCATCTCGAATTAAACAGTGTGACAAGCAAAAAAAATTCCTCTTCTCAATCCCTCTCCTGCCCCCAACTCTAGTGTGTAAAACACAGAGCAGCATTTTCACAATATCCTGCACTCCTCAAACTTTAAAATATTAGATTGTTTCTAGGATAAAATTGTATTTTTTGAAGTAAACTTAACCTCCATGTATAGCAAACAGGTAATTTTCTTAGGGCTATGAACCTGAAATCTCTGAAATACAGAGCATTAATGAGAGCATTTTAGAGCTGTTAGTAAAATCTTCCAAGGGGGAATTAAAAAAAAAATAATTGAGATGAGCCTCAAGCTCTCACCTCTGATTACACCTTCACTCGCAAAAGAGCTTATTAATACACATGAAGAAACTCATGGATTGTGAACCACCCAGGTGAGGTTTGCAGCACCTCGCATTAGAATTCCTTGGTGAGATACTCAGACAGAAACACGAGCGCGTCCATCAATCCTGCCCATCTTCAACTCAACAAAAAAACATTGGGGACATTTAGCCCAGCCAGGTGTATCAACTCACGCGCACGGCTACTTCCCAGCGAGGGCAGAAACTTCAGCACATCCCAGGCGTCTTCAGGGTCTCAGCCTTGTGGTATCCGTTCATCATTCCCAGGATTCTCAATCACTCTTTCTCTGAGCAGGGATTCACTTTTCTCACTCCCAGAAAACCCTGACCTGCTTTTCTCAGGTGACACATGTACACCAGCTTTCATCTCCTGACACTTCCTTCTTTTTCATTAATTCTTACTCATTTCCAAATGAAACTTGTTGCATTTACACCAGGGGGTCTCAAAAGTAAGTTCTTCCAGGCCTTTGCGCTTCCTTACACAACAGGGATTTCAAGCATAACACACATGAAAACAGCCTCCAATGTAACGTACTGTTATTTAATAGCACCATTTCTGTAGGGGAAATTAATGTCCTGGCCACAAATATTAACTTCTACAAGAAACAGCTACTTTAACAGAGTACCTACACATACTCAACATGCAATATTCTGCAGTCAAGCAGAAATTTTATTATCAAGTAACCAAGTCATGGGCAGTTTGGTGCAATTAACACATGACGCAGGTCAAACACCCACAGAAATGCAGTTGCAGCAGGAGTCACCACAGGCACAGGGATCATTATCCCTCTCTACAGTCCTTTTGGGAGCTGTTGAAATTCCCACAGTCCCTTTGCTAGGTGCAATGTTCATAGGCAGGGAAAGGCGTTAGGCTATGTGCCAGAGCACCCACTTCTGCTTTAAAATGGTGTCTCCCTTAACTGAGCACAAGGCAGCAAAATTCTCATCAAAGCTGTTACGAGAAGGGAGGAACTGATCTGGCCACACAAAAAGCCACTCGTTTACTGGTGTGCGCCACAGAGAAAAGCATGAATGCAAAATCTATCTGGCTAATTAGACATATGTTGTTCTTTTCTTGGGAGCAAATTTACCCCTTGGCAAATTAGCCGCTATCGCCTCTCATTGTAAGACTCAGCTGGCAGGAGTGGATACCTAAATGTAGCTCTGAATATTTAGTCACTGAAAAAAAACATTTCGGATAGGTTGGGATTATTTTTAATTAGAGCTGTACATAAGAGATCACTGGGGATGTAAACACTGACAATCATCCTGGTTTTGGCTGGGATTGTTCTGCTTGATCAGCTTGCAGAATGATAGGCCCAGACCCATCAAGAGATTTAGGACACTAAATTCTCTTAATCTTTGTTTTGGCTTTTAGCGCCAACTAAATATTTACTGCTTTGGAGGCCCCCAGAGAATAGCAATGTAATCTAGCACTCCCTCCTGCCAGCCCGTTTGTAAGGCCTGAAAACACCCCTTAATTATCACATGACTGCCAATGTGCTCAGGCACGCAGCAGAGGTCAATGTTTTAATAGCAGAGTACATTACCCATCAAAAGTAAAAATATATTAATAATAAATATAATTAAGGATTAGTTTTAAACTAATTTGAGCTAAGTAGCCACACAGGACACGTTAATGAAAGATTAAAGGTCAAAACAAAACAAAAAGTTACAGAAGAAACTTGCCACGTTCATAAATATCTTGATAAAAATCCTCTGAGAATACCTTAAGTTTTGCCACTCCCAATACTTTAAAACAGGCCTACAAATCCCAACATTAACAGCACTAAATGCTCAAAAAACTGTACACATTTTGGGCACAGCGAAGAATGACACTTGTATTGAAAGACAGGTATAAACAAAACCAAATTCCAGCATCTTTGATTCCTTCTAAAGGGCAAGCTCTTACTGATGCCAAAAAGCAGATGACTCCTAGTGAGATGACACATTACAGCATGAGAAAAATTGGGTTTTAACCACAGATGTGAAGCTGAATCAGCAGGCACACTAGTTTGTTTTTTTCAAAGTCATTACTATAGATTAAACAACTGTTTATACATCCTCTGAACTCCTTACTCTGAATTATTTTAACAGGAATAAAGGAATAGCATTTAATGGATTTTTTTTCTCCACAATTAGGCTCACTCATGAATGTCTGAAATCCGCTCTATGTTCATGCGAGGTCATGTGTGTACCTGGCAGGGCCATTTACACTCAGACTGCTTGCACAATTTGAGATCTATCATGTCATTTTTTGGACATAGCTGAGAGAAGTGAAGTAAAGAGCAGAAAACCAAAGAGAGGGGAAAAGGGTATCAGGAGATGTATTCATGCCCATTATGAGCAGAGGCGCACACCAGTTTATTCCTGTGACTGAACTCTAAATGAAAGCCAATTTGCCCAGGTTTCATACTATAGGCCATGTGAAAATGAGATATATTCACTTGATGAAAGTTTTTTTTTTTGGCCAGAGTCAAAATAAATAAATAAATTAAATAAAATAGATTCAAACAGCCTGTAGAGAACAAATGAAAACACGAAACACTAAGGCAAACACTTGCTTTGTCGTCACATTGTGTGAAACCATCTTTTACAGACAGTCCCTTCAGCAGGGATCACAGGGAATATCAGTAATATCCAGAAATATCGTGTTATCAGTTGCTCTAAGTGCTCATCGTGCTCTTGAAAATGTATTTGCTTTATAGAAGCTAATTCGCTTTTAGCTATAATTTCGTTCAAACACAAATCTATCGATATGCAAACACACCAAGAAAGATGCCTCTAAATATCATTGTAAATGCAAGGCAGAGGAATATTCCAAATATCTCTACTGCTTTTCACTGGCATGCAGAGAAGCCAAAACATTTTAACCACTATTACAGCAGAACTGCTTCCAAACGGGATTATGACCAGATACAATATATATAAGACAGAAAATCTGATTTACAGAATACACCATTCAGCTAGATTCTGTGCTATTTGAAAAAGCCACAAAAAGTTTCAAATGCTAGATTTTGTACATGGCTAAAGAAAATGATAATCTCCTATGACAATATATCCCATAAAAAATCCCAACAAAAAATACATTATTTCTTCTTTGAACTGAATGACTAAGAAAAGAAACATAATTCTTGCATCCTGAGATAGATGGCCACAGACCAGCAGAATAACCTTCTGAATAACGATAAAATTATATTTTTTGAACAAAAGTCAACACAAAATTATCAGGGTAAGTGTTAATAGCATAATTAGCAACATTGGCCAGTTAAAAATTCATAATTGAATTATCATCAGTGCAATCTGTACTTTGAAATATGATAATTAAGGGCTCAATGCAACAGTAAGGAAAGTCCAGTCTGGCCTCCTGCCCTCTCCCAGGGAATGGGAAACTATAGAAAAATGAAGGTTTGGGGAAAAGGAGCCCTAGCTTTGTTTTAGTCTTTCGTATCCATTGTCTGATCTCCAGAATAAGTATATTGCCACAAACAATGTGACATCAATATAATAACAATGTTTAGCTTTGTTCTATGATCCGTGTGCATCTGTGTTAAATGAAATACAGAACTTAAATACTCACACACACACAAATCAATAGAGAATTGTTAGCATTCATGTTTTTATAACACATGAACCTAAAACTTCAATTTTATGTAACAGTGCAATAATTTCTCTTAGCCAAATTGCTCTGCTGAATTTTATATTGCAGAAAACAGAGTATCTAATGATCAAGAAATAGATTTTTCAAAGTCTGCTGCTTGTGAAGCTACATTCAGTAACATACTTATCTGTACAAAATATACAAGTGCAAATGTACTGTAGAGAGAGAAATTCTTGTTTAAAACTCACAATCAGCTTCTTTTCATGAAGTAACTTTTCTTTTTTAGTACTGTAAATTATATTTTTCCTTGACTCTGTATACTTTGTAGCGATGTTATGCAGAAATGTTGAAAGAATAGACCAAAAATTGCTTGAAATAGTGGACAAATTGCGTGATTGATTTTTGCATCTCTAAATATAAACATTACCAAGCCAACCACTTATGAAAAAAAGAATTCTTTAAAATGTTAATTTTGTTTACCAGCAGAGACATGTTCCTTTGAAAGAGATGATGTCCCTTAAATAGGTATGTTTATCTCAGCAAACATAGGTTCCTTTTCAATTGTATAGATGATATTTTAGTGCAGTTATACCTGCTGCACACACCTTCTCTGTCACTGGAGTGAGCTGTATTCTCCCCGAGCTGCACGTGTATCTCTCCAGCTCACATGAACAGGACACGTTTATCAAGCAAAGACCTGGTCAGGAGCAAAGGTTAAGAGATAGAAATACAACTACCAGGCTGAGGAAAAGCAGAAATAAATTGGGCAGAAATCATCTGCAAGATGAATAGCAGACAGAGAAATACATTTTTCCATTAATATATTTTCTCAAAGGAAAAGCAGAATAATTGAAATACTGGTCTGGCTTCCTTACTAGCTTAGCTCCATGATGTACTGTGCCTATTTACATCAATGCAGAATAAATATCTGAAAAAGGGCATTAGTTGCCCTTTTTAAAGGAAATGCTGAGAGTGATGGAAAAGCAACTAAGCTCCTGTTTTTATTAATATTGTTTCATGTTCTATTCATATTTGCAACTCCACAGACCCTAAAATCCAAAAGTAATAATAAACAAGTCAGGGTTAGTAACACAGAGTTCTGTCATATAACAAAATAGGTTTTACACTCCATAAAATGTAAACTGTAAGTGTGCAAAATCTGTTATTTGGCATAGCATGTAAATAATCTTTTCCATTACTATAGAAATATCTTAAGCAAGACTGCAAAAGTAATGCAATCAATCTGATAAATTACTGTTCAAAGAAAACATTAGGCATCTGTGTTTGCTAAATATGATTTCCTAATTTAACGGGAGCAGTTCCTTTCTCGGAGACTCATGGCACATACATTACCATGTTGCTCGTGATTCCTGATACAAAAATCACTCTACTGCTTTGCACCACAATGCTATTTTTCTGTTACACTCTTAAATTGGGATAATAAAATCTAAAAGCACATCACCAAGATCTCTCCCAGCTTATGAGTCTGAAAAGGACAGTACTCTGATTCCAGATTTTCCATTATTTTTTAAATCATCATAATTAAAATACAAATCCTGATAAGTTTTATCCTTACAAGGTATGCTTGGTTTATCACAGCATTTCACACATTACATGATACTGCATGAAATTCCTGCGGAGTCTAACATTTCCTGTCCTGCTATGTGTGACTAGGTACAATCCATCTAGAGACATTACTAAATTTTCCTGAAGGAATAGAAAATTAAGAGGTGTTCAGGGGCAGCTGCTACTTCAGTTTTTCCCTGTGTTCTGGTCCTTCAGTACCACAGTCTGAACCCAACAAATGCTGATTTTTGTGCATTATGTTGTAGGTCCTCGTGGCTTACAAGCAGCAGCTGCATTCCACGGTGCTTTCAGATTTTTGCTAAAAGAAAGCTGTAATCACATCTTGATTTTTATTTATTGGGAAAATAAATTCTATAGATTTCTTTTGGTGTCTATGAATTTCCACCTACTGTAATCACTGATTTCCAAAATAGTTCTAATGCTAAAATGGAATTTAACTTTCATGGGAGTGACTGTCACAAAGAGTCTATGGCTCTACAGTTTACTTCGGAAGCAGCACAGGGAAAGAAAGAACCCAAAATGAAAACCTAAGACACTAAGCTGGAGCATGGACTAGGGAAGGAAAGCACTGGAAAAAAACACAGAGCCCACCCTATCAGAAAAGTTACTAATGTCCTCTTTGCTAAGTAGAGAAGGCATTCCGAAATTATTCAGTTCTGTTTCCAATGTTTAATACCATTTTCATTCTTTGAAAGCTTAAGCTCGCCATATATCTAATAAAAACACCAACGATAAAGCAGTTTCTGAAAGAGAGGGATTGCCCTCTCACCGACAGAAATGTCTCGTGCAGCGGCAGCAATAGGCACCCTGTGGAAATACCTTCTATCTCTGCAGGTAGAGCACAGTCACAACCCAAAATGTATCTGAGAAGGCCCAAGGTTCAGTTCTGGCTGTATTTTTTGCTATCACATCATGAAAATATACATCAGGCACCATACCAGTATTGCAAGTACACTTAATCAGCATAGGCATCCATCTGCAGGACTCTCAATTAAAGACCAAGAGTTTAATTCAAATCTTTACATAATTTTCCATGCATATTCTTCTCTTTTTTTTTTTTTCTTTTTTTATACGATTATTTATAGTGGAAACACTCCAGGATTATAATTTTATATTTAGGCTTCACCATGGAAATGTATATAAAATTGCAAGCTATACAATTCATTAATTGGCAGAAGTCAGCTGCTTTCCATCTTTTCTGGCCATACAATGGCTTCAAGAATGCTGATTGGGATTTGAATATTACTCCCGTGTGATGACAGATTTGTTTCTCTAATTCTCCACTGACGATGTATTGACGAGATCCTAGGCCACAGCACACAGGATCATACAGGACACTATGATTTAATGTGTAATTGGATTCACTGTACTTAGAGCCAATAGCAATTTAGTCATGGATTTTAGGTTTAATTGCTTCCTTTGTCAATGAAAACCACTCTGAGTTGTCTTAGTCTATGCATGTTGTTTTGTAACACAGATTTACTCTTTATTGATACAAATACCTTATAAGCAATTTATCTAGCGACTGGGTATATTTAAGTCTTATTCAAATTTAATGAGCTAGAAAATATGTAAAGTCTTGAATCAGTAACTGAGTAATAAAGATAGAAGACCAAATACCTTAATACGGTGACATTTCAGATAACTCTTATATTCCTCAAAACCAATAAGATCCAGCACTGGAAATAAGCACATATTCAGCACTGCATGAGCTTTGGCAACACACAGAAGGGATTTTCAACAAATACCTTTTATAAATAAATAGGGAAACATACTACTCTGTTTTCATTAAAAGATGTTTTAAGGTCTTTCATCAGAGCACCAAATCAGGAGCTGATAGCTCATTGAGGCTTGGGAAGTTTTAATCTACACAGAAATACAAGAAAAGCAAACATGGCAGGAAGAGAATAGACATAAAGCAGGGAGAGTCAGGCAGAAAAAAAATACTACTCAAAAGTTTATAACATCCTTGATTACGAATAAAAATGTGTCATTCAACACCTGCAAGTACCGCTGCAAACAACCAACTCACACAATGTTGGTTCAAGCACCACTATATTTTCCTCAGACGTTCCCTCATAAAAAGCTAGACTAGAATGATAGCAGTCATTCTTCTACTCTCAAATATTCATAAACTAGTCTAAATGCTACTTCTAAAAGCATTTATATATGAAGATATAAACATCCATATTAAATATAAAAAAAAAAGATATAAAATATTTATTCATTTTTAATATATTTATGTATAAAATTTAAATCAACTTCCGTTCCTCTAGACTCCAGATAATTTTGTAAAATAGCTAAAAATACAGCATATATGTAGAAAAATAACCTCTGATACTAACATATAAGACCTGGTCTTTAATTACATTTACAGAGCAAATGAGACATTTTTAAATACTTCCCTTTTTTTATTCTTTTAAGATCCCCCTTGCTTGTGTTTGGCATTTCTGCATGAACAATTGTGATCATTACAATTTATGCAGAATAAAGTATGACTCTCTATGGCTTCATTTATATTTTTAAAAAACAAAGTAATGGGAGTTTTACACTCTACACAGAAATACGTTAGAAAACAAACCAGTGAAATCCACAAAAGAGCTATTCAAGGAAAATAACAACCCAATTTGAAATAAAACTGTTTATGTTTTGATTATTGAGATAATTTGGTTATCTATAAGGAAAAAAGGATTATCAGTTATCTAATTAGATTCTATCTGTCAAAATCCACATTTGTTTAAATACCCTCAGAGGGTCTCACACGATCAGTAAAGATGAACTAATCACAGCTCTATAGAGCCCATTTCCATGGAATTTACATCAGTAAAAGGTTTTCTGATAAGAACATAGAATTCTACCATTACTATAGATGTGCATCAGCTGGTTTAAAATTCATTAGTGAATTATTCCTCAGATACTAGAAAGTTACAGTTTTCCCTCACTTATTTACCATGTTATTACATGGACAAAAACAAGGTGGTAAAGTGATTATAACATAAGTAAACTGAAGTATACACACTATTACAAGAGGTGGACTGAAGAAATCTTGACGTGGAAGAGAAGTGGAGAGAGAGGAGAGAGAAAAAAAAAGAAGAAAAAGGCTCCTGCTCCTTTAAATGTCATTTGACAGGTGATACAGGGCCAGAAAAAGCATGTGTGAGCTTTCAGATATCTGTTTTGAGACACGGCCTTTCCTATTGGAACTTGTTATTTAACTTTCCTTGTGATAAAGTCGAATAAAAATAAATAAATAAAAGATCCAGACAAGGGAAGAAAATATTGTCAGAATCTTAAACTGCACCAACTTACACTATCTTTAATGCTGAGTGCAATGAGCAAGTGTCACTTGACATTGGATTTTACAGAACTGTATGAAAACAAACACCACATAAACAGTTGTGTTCTTGACAGTGACATACGTGCCAATTTAACCCCCTTATTATTTAAATTAATAAGAGATTAAAACAAAGTATTGATGGTTTTTAGAGCAAAGCTAAAAATCACGAAACTCCAGACACACTGAATAGATGCTGCAATGTAACTTAGGCTTCAACTTCTAGTTCTAAAATAGCTAAGTGCCTATCTACAACACCATTTTTTTTTTTGAAATAAAAAGAACAAAGAGTTTCATAACAACATACATCATCACACAATATCTTTCATGATTTCTGATCATCACCACATTTTATGTTCAACAGGATTATGATATGGATTATGACCAACAGGACATAAAAATAAAACCTGAAGCTGAAAATATACACACACACACACACAAAGTATGATTTTATATATCCATCTTTTCTCAACTTTTCCATCTTTTTTATTCTATTAAATTTAGAATCAGTGCAGCACATTTTAATTTGCACACATTAACCCACTCCACATGTATATTGTTGAACAACCACAAACAGGGACAGTATAGCATTACAATAACCTTTTGCAGGCAATAAGCAAAGTAGTAAGTCCACTTCTAAAGCTCCAAACCCACACAAAAGAGAACCCCCCCCCCCCCCCTCACAACATATCAAAACACAACCTGGCTTCTCACAACCAGCTCACACTCACACACTTCCAGCAATAAAGCAACATTCTCATTTTTCAAGCCACGTGACAAAGCCTTTGCAGTGTTATCTAATCACAGTAGACAAACAGCTGCCACGAGCTGGCATCCATCTGATAACCAACTTGCCATGATAAGGCTACAATCAATTCTCATCAAATCTTGCTCTAAGGTGATTTCCAATTCCTGTGACTTATCATCACAGAGTGCAAACACACTGACTTTGAAAACTTGTTTTTAAGTGCTGGTCTGCAACTGTTATGCCCTAACTTTATTCAGCATGCAAATCTCACCTTTGTATTATTTTTCTTGCTAACTTACATACACAATTAGTCCCGTCAACTAGTTTTCTACACACCACAGCAATACTCCATACAATCATTTGCTAACACATGCTCTATAACGAATAACTTCCATGGAGAAAAGTATAAATCTCTGGGTTTTCTTCAGATGAGCCCTCTAGTACCACAGTGTTTAGAGTTATCACAGTTCTATGCCCGTTCAGTTAACCCTTTCTGAGATGTCTAAGAATCAAGCCAAGGGAAGCAGTTTGGCACCATCAGGTTTCATTCAGCATCTGATTTCTGTACTAATCACCAGCTCATCAAGCAGCTCCTGTTTTTTGTGTTCAAAATAACCTGTACAACAGCATCACCCTAATTTATCATTATGTTTACATCCTGAGCTTTTAGATGTCTCTCAAAATTAATCTCAATAAGCCTAATGGATAGCGTGGGGTCCCATCACAACAAGCGTTGTGGCTAATTAAACAAACCTGTGAGATGCCACACTTGTGTGTTCAGATGTTTCTTCTGAGATCATTTACTGGGCAAGTTGTGGACCATCAGGAGGACATCATCAAGGAGGAGGACATGCACGGGAGCTGTTTTTGGTGTAGGCAGATGATTTAGAATTATTTAGTTCAGAGCTATGGGAGAGAGAAAAATCAGTGAAAGATACAGTCAATACAATTTTATTACGATTTAGTTGACTTATCTAACATAACTACAACCTTCATACAACAGGGAAAATAATGTAAAGGTTGGTTCAGAACTCTTGTTTGAAAGAATAAGAAATGCTCCTTAGACTTGCCTCCTGTTGGTGTTAAAGAAAGCTTTAAAAGAGTCTGAAAGAAATGTAAGTATGGCACAGAATCCTGAACGAGCGCACGCCGGGGGGCTTCGTCGGGAGGCATTTACCCCATGTCTACCAAAGACCAACCATAACTGCCTTGATGTTCCTGCCTTGCAACAGCCCAACAAGCTGGGAGAATATTGCTGTCATTCTTCACAGATGGAGAAAATGGGGCCCGGGGGTATATATAAGATCACACAGCAAGTCAAAATCAGATTAGAGTGAGAGTGCCCTGCATTCCAATTTTGTAATTAGCCCCCAGATACATCTACTTAATTTTTCCATGTATAATAACCAAATTCCAAAACTCTTTTGGTGCAAAATAACATGCATGTTAATATGCAGTATATGTTGGAAATCTTATTGAAAGTAAGAAGGTTGCATTACTTTCTTCCCAAAGGAAGGAAACATAAAATTATTTCTTTGTAAAGCAACTGAAAACTTCCTCCAGTGTTCTTGACTAAATAAAGATTTTTCTTGCAGGATAATAAGACAGTTTTTCAACTGTGTGTTAATATTAGATCAGAAATCTCAAATAAAACAAATAGCTTTTGGGGAGAGGAAATGAAAATACTTGATAAACGTCTCCAACATAAAACAGAACTGAAGTAGAGAAACTCTTTTTAAAGAGAATTGAGCAGACAGTTGTGCAAACTAGAAACAGAGTTGAAATACTTATCCAAACAATTTCCAAAAGCTTAGGAAAAATCCCCCTACCACCCCAAAGGCCCAGCAGTAGAAATAAACACTGCATCTAATTTACCAACATACTGAAAAGAACATTAGCTATTGAAACTCCTATACCTATATTCTTTTCTTCTTTGTTAAAGGGTAGTAAAGCTGCTCTTATGCCATTTTGAAATAATCTGTATTCCAGCAGCAGGTGCTTGACTATGAAATACTACTGAACTTGGGGTTGCAGGGTAGCAGCTCCAGGGTCAGATATGATCTTTCAGTTGCATGTACAGACATAATTCTATCCCTATCTATGAAAAACAAAGCTCCCTCTGCACAAACTCCTGCAGGTGTTAAACCTAAAGCCAGCCTGGATTCTCTTTAGGCAGAGCAGTAACTCCGGACCTGGGGAGAAACCTGGATTTTCTGCTTCCACGGACTAGCCAGAGAGCACACCAGAGGCCCAAAGCAGCAGGAGAAAGCAGATAGCTGCTGCTGGCAGTACCATGTTTGCCCTGACACTAGCATGCAGACCCTCCCTACACTGCAGCCACGCTCAGCCTGTGAGGATAACTGTTTATTTATAAAAACTCTTAAAAAATGTCTTATATATCTCATTAACAGTTCATTGTGAGCCTGTAGTAAGAAAGAAAAAATAAATCTAGATTTTTGAGTGGAAAGGTTCCCAAGAAAAAGATTAAATAAAGACCTAATAATCCCTTTATAATTATATGATTTTGAAATATAGCACCGTCAACCTAAGCACAATTCTTGATGACGTCAAGCAGAGTCACCAAGCACAGGTTTGCCCTTTCTCTCCTTCATCACTTTAGATGGCCCTACCAAGAGGAATTTGAGGAGCTCCTACCTAGAGCACCTATTAATGAGTGGCAAATGAGCTTCTATTGCTAAAAGGAAACACACGTTTCATCACAACCCAAGGGAAATTACTAAAGAGATGCAGAATATAAAGAGATGCAGACTGTCAATTAAAGATTATGTTACAAAGTCTGTTTAAAAGATAGTGTGAAGAATGAAATGTTCATATTATTCCTTACTTTAAAATGAGCTAAAAGCAGAAAAAAAGGACAGCTAAAGTAGACAGGAATGATAGTTGAGCCGGATTGAACATATTAATCACAGCTGGCCTGCGCCTATGGAGGTCAGTGTGAGTTTGGAATCAGTCTCTGTAGCAGTCCATGGGACTTGGATACTGTTATAATTTCAAAATTCATTACCTTACTGCAAAAATTTCTTCTAATATATAAACTAATGTAATGGTTCTGTATCACTCGTTTCACAGACAGAGGGAGGAATCTATTTCAGAGGAGTTTCTGAACTTTTTAAGAAGATAATGACACCTAATGAAACCTAAGTGTCATTCAGATTCTCACATGATGGATGTGCCCACATTGTTGTACTGCTAATGTACATTAATTTCTAAGGTAAAGCAGGATGATTTAATGTGGGATGTGCCAGAAAAAAAGAGAAACATACTATCAGAAAATTGGAAGTTCCTGCTGTTGTTTAATCACAAAAATCTCTGGTTTTGTGAACAATTTCCCCTACGTTCCCAAATAAACTGACCAGATTTGTTATTAAATACGAAATCAAGACAATTCTAAGTTTCAAATCTCTGTTTCTCTTCAATCACTGAAAATATTTGTTCTGGGGGACAGCTAGGAATATGTTGTGCTGTATCTCACTAAACAGCAAGTAAAAGAAGCAGGCCTGAATACTTATCTTGTTTCTCTATTGAAGGGAACAATGAAAAGGCAAACACCACAAAATCTGTTCTCTCTGCAGCGTGCATGCTATGCCCGTTAGCATTAATGGTAATTATATGGCCACATCAAGGGAAAAATTGCAATCTGAAGCTGCTAATCAGAAAAAGACAATGTCATTATTTAAACTGTAGCATCAACAGTACTCAACATCCAAAAAGACGACAGAAAGTGAATACTTCTTAGTCCATAATGCATTCTAGATGAACAACAAAATACGTGATTATCGGTCAAAATCAGAACAATTTCTTTGATAAGAATCTGGCTTTCTGACTTTGCCATTTCGCAGGCCTCATAATCTGAATGTTTCAGCAGTCTTTAGGAGAGGACAGAGTCAGCAGCAGTCTCCAGCCTCATCCAATATACATTCTGGCAGGCTAAAATCAATACGCTGAGATTTCTCTGCCAGCTTCTTTATCCTCCTTCCCATTTGCTGCTGACTCCGGCCTCTCCCTGAAGTCTCCTGCACCTGTTACTGTCTGAAAAATTTGTACTCCTCCAGTTTACAAATTACTTAAACCACTCCAATAAAACGAAGGGAAGAAGTTCTCCTCTCTGGCCATCCTAGAGGCAGGGCCTCCTCTGCAAGAAGTGACTTGGCAGAGTTGCCTGGAGTGGTTTTACGGCTGCATCTGCTCCATCTGTTCTCACGACGCTGTCGGTAGCCTTGGCCAGCGAGGCTGCAGCTCCACGTCCAGCTTGTCAGCGCGACGCCGGCATCAGCCTCACCAGCCTCGTCAGAGGCAAATTCTGTAAGCTTTACATTGCAGTTTGGACATAAACATTTCTAAAAGGCTCCTCAATAACGAACATACATATACATGCATGTGTTTGTATACATATATATATACACACACACACACACATATGTGTGTGTATATGCACATGAACATATATCTTCTTTGGATATACATAATTTTCCCCTCAGAGATTAAGACGACTACGAATGAACCCAAGTTTAGTGAAGCTACTAGCAGGCATCTTAAGAGATGAAGTCAAGTAGCACGAATCGCACTCAGGACAATTTCACTGATTCAGATCATTTCCTCCTAACAATAACTGAGTGCTGCTTTATAGGTATCAGCCCATAAAACGAGTGGCCTACTTTGTCTCACATGAAGCAAGAGACTTGTTTCTTGAATCTTTTCTGTGTATGCAGGAAATTCTGCCTTGCCTTGAAGGGGTCAGGCAGGGATTTCTCTATTCCCCTCTTCTCCCATAGACTAAAGAACTAAATAGCACAATCCTTCTCTCCCAGGACTTCAGGGTCTGTAACTATGTCTAACCATAAGACTTTAACTCAGCTATTATGTGAAACTTCCCACTGTGCACCAATACAAAGGTTAGGCACAAACCTAATCTTAAATCACCTTTTTTTACACCATTATTTTTCAAGACACTCCCCATGGTTTCTACTTTGTATGACCTTATCAGTACTGCCTTTTCATCTGAGCAAATTCTACCCAGTTCCACTGGCAATTTGGATCTAGTCTGAAATAATCCTAATTATCTCATTGCATGCGACCCAGCTCCAGAGGAATTATGCACAGGGAAACAAGGATTCTGTAAGGCATTCAAAGTTGTAACTATTTTTACCCCTAGAGATGCTTCACAACAGAAATATTGCAGACTGATGGCATTTCAGTATGTTCATGGCCGTGTTCAATTCTAACAGGATTTAGCAAATGCTCTTTCAGTTAGGAAACTCAACTGAAAAAAATTTGTAATGTTCTTTCAGATAGTTGAATAATTCCTCTGTGTAATTCAGGTAACAAACAAAAAGGCTGCAGCAGCATGAAAGTTTAAATCTTATAATCACTGCCTATACAAATAATAGAATTATATTAGACATCTAGTATTTCTGTCACTAGATTTCCTAGGCATAAACTGACAATAAATTGTGCTTTTATTATTATTATTTTGGCGGTGTTGTAATTTGTCTTTTCCAAAACCTAATTAAGCTTATGCATCATACACCACTCGAAGTTGTTTCATCTAGCCTGGAGTTAGTCGGATTTGTTCCCATATCTAGGGTGAATCTTTTTCTCCTAATATTTCTCTAGGGAATCTTTAAGCTTGGAAAGACGTTATATTTGCTAAGATTGCCTGGCTATCCTACTAACACCAAATACTGTCAGTTTCTGCTGCACAAGTTCTGAAACAACACAAAATAACACCAACAAAGCCCATTACCACTCAAAAATACATGGTATTTTCCAACCAAGTATTAGTTATGACACTTCTGATATAAAAAATACAAACTCAAATTCATTTACATGAAAACTGAGATAAATTAAATCAAAGATTTAATAAAAGGCACCACGTATTTTGTTATTAAAAAAAGGACAAAAGCCTTAAGTAGTTTTGTCACATAGTCCTTTATGAATCACCTCCTTGAGGGGCTGTTAAGGACATTTTAGAAAATACATGTGACAACTGGCAGCAGCTTGCTTTGGATTAGCAATTCATTGGCTCAGGTTTGGTTTTAGATGTTTTTAAGCAGAAGGCCTCTGTCTCTGCGTTACTTTCCCAGGTATGAGAATGTGTTTGTGCATCGTACTCTCCATTTCATGCCTTTGACAAGGTTTCACCTTTATTGCTTAGTATTTCCATAGCATGCAAGGTACAAACCAAAAATCCGAAGAGGTTATTTGCTGCAAGGGAAGAAGGAAGCTCTGAGCAGGGGGATATTATTTCAAAATCATTCAGAAACACTTTTCAGAAACATTCTTGTTCTTTTTCACAAAGAAGCTTCCTTAAGAGGCATCCTGGAGAATGGAGCCATGATGAGTATCATTCCTCTTTGAACTCCATAAATTACAAGACTGGAATGAACAGAAATACCAACGATCCCGGTTGCCGGAGTAGACAGAGCGCCAGGTGCTCCCGGGTCTCCTGCAGGTCTCCTGCCCTCCTCTCCTCCTCCGGCTGCCAGGTCGTCCCTCTTCCCTGCTCAGCTGTCAGGCTGATCCCCCTTTCATGTCCCCATGCCAGGATCTCTCTGTGTCTCACCAAGCCGGCAGATCATCTGGCTCTTCCAGCTGCAACTCTGTGCTCCGCTCGCCTCGTTCCTGAGGTTTTCCCTCTCCTTTTGGGTTTTCAGTCCCCATTCCTGTAATAAATGCACTGGCAGACTCTAGTAATAGGGTCGGGGAAAACAAGAGGGGAACACATTGTCCCTCATTTTCCCGCTAGTCACCTCCAACCTCAGCTCCCCGTGTGCTCCAAGGCTGCAGAGCAAGGACGTCACAGGGGCTTGAACTTCACTTGCTCCTGGCCTAGACTGAAAATGCAGCTGTTTGGGATATCCCAGACAGTGAAATGACAGTGCCAAATGGACTTGTGGAATCTATAAAGATGTCTATCTTAAGTCTGCCACTCACTGCTGGATTAGGTCGTATCTTAATGTTTCACATCACTAGCAGAGGAGATGGTGTTTCTAAGAGCACTCTGGAGCTATAATTCTGTCACTTGGCTGAAGGGGAACCTAGATTTATGAAGAGGGGGGATAGTGGTTTTCTATCAGAAACTTTCAGTCAAAAATGCACATCGGCTGATTAAAATATTTTGCTAAAATGTACTATGAGAAAGAAAGCAAAATAATTCCAAACAGGTCAAAACATTTCATCCTGACACAAAAAGGAGTGCTTTCATTTTCTAATTCCAACCATCTTTTAATTTTTTATTACTTCCAAACACAAATTTCCCGATTATCTTTCTAACTCTGTAGAATGCAAAATAATTTTCAACTGGTTTGATAGATATGAAAACATTTTTTTACAGGAACTGACAGCAATTGCTGTTTTACAAAAACCAGCACTGAATTGATTTCAATAGCTCTCCAAGCCCTTCAGCTCTGCCGCAGACCAGTGGAAATGCTCTTCTGGTGAACGACAGGCCAAATACTTTCTAGGATACTTTAAACCCCAGTCACACACCATTGGACCTCAGTTAAAGAAAGGATTTCACAGTTACTCAGCACACATTCACTTTGTTTCCTTGGATATAACAAAGTTAAGGACTCAGAAAGTGTATAATTTAGATGAAAACTGCACTAGTTTAAATATTTTTTTTGCCATGCCATTAAGATGACTCTGACTCATTAAAACAAAATGCATGAGAAGGAATGACCATGGTCCAAATCATTTCTGGAGTGGGAGTGATTTTTGGTAACATTTTCTGTGGCCAGACGTTATTAATTCATCTGATGTTCATTGTAATGATGATAATAATGAAGAACTAATGTCTTATTAATGAGGTGGTAATGCTGTATATATTTCACAGAAATTCCATTATAATTGGCCAATTAATGTACCATTGTTTTAAATTGTTAATTTGTTTTTAAGAGAAAATGTAACATAAGTTAACAAATTTAGTTTTAAGTAAAGCTGAGACTAGCTATTTTCCAATGACCTTCTAGACTCTTGAAAAGCTTGGCCAACTTATTCAATTACAAAGGGAGAAGGCAGAGTGGTTTCAAAACAATTATAAAAGCTGCCAATAAATTTCATTCAACTCTTCTTACTTAAGAGCAAGGTCAGCAATGAGAGAAAAGGAGCCTTTGAAGCTCAGTATGCTCATTTTTAATGTAAGGGGTGTACTTCTAAATCATAAAAACAAGCTTTGGATTTATGTGGGCAGCTTGAGACCTCCCCAAAGGGCCAAGTTTTTATAAGCAATTTCCATTCTTATTGAAATGTAGATCTTGTAAAATAGTCTAAAATCAGGCACCCAAATCTACTGGGGACATGTTAATATCTGCATGCTTTTTGTGGGGTTCTTGTGGGGTTCTTGTGTTCCTTTTGTCTGAAATCCGATCTCTTCACATTAAGAAACCAGAAGAGGAGAAGGTTAGAAATTGCAGGCTGAACATTAGAAAAACCCCTAGCAATTCCTCTCCTTAGAACAGCTCAGCTCAAAAGGGGGTGTTGAAAGAAAGCCTCTGGTTTAGCAAGTTAATTTAGCGTCAGCAGGGGGTAGAGGGTGAAGTCTTCCCACAACCAGGCAGAGATGTAATTTCACCAGGCAGCAGCTTTGATATCACAGTGAACTCCACATCTCTGCAGTCCCTCACTGCGCACACCCACAGCACCTACCCCCCGCGGCTCCCTGGGCCACTCGAGCCCGTGCAACTGCACTTTAAACTAAAGACTATTTTCACTTGAGATCATTACAGGGATGATTTACGGACTGGCCCGAGAAGCAGACAGACTGCGGTACAGACCTGGAAACAAGCAGACAGGATGGATGACAGAGGACGGGATCTCTTTGTTAGCGAAACCAGGTTCTCAGGGGCACGTATTCTGCAACAAAGTACCCAGACAATGCACCAAAGCACAGAAACAGAAAAGAAAAACACTGCTTTTGTGCCATCTGAGATCTGTAATACTTTTGACTAATGCCTGGGAAATAAAACATGTATCTAAAGGACCAAAGGAAAAAATCAGCACTTTTTTATTAGTCCTAGTCCACATATGTGAATGTGTTGCCTTTACAAAACTGTAATATTTTTAGAAGTCGTCTTGAGCACTCTCTGGATTTGAACAGAAAATTTCATTTGCTTCAATGTGTTTCAGTGAGGTTGTTACTTCTCAGAAAATTAAAACGTTATGAGCATTCAGAGTCACTTTTTGGGCGCAGGCTTGCACAGTGCGTTACTGCTCTGCCTCTTCTGTACCCAGACACTCAGATCAGCACAGTGCCCACAACAGCCTCCAAGCTCACAACGGAGTTCATGCCCTGTGCGAGCTGCACCCAGCATCCCAGCACACCCACACCCACCAGCGCAAGGCAAGGAACCAGCTACACGGACTCCATCCTTACACCTCCCGCTGCCCCTGTTCTTTCTGCGGCCCAGGGCTGAAGTCAGAGGTTCTCTGCTGAGGCCAATTACCCTCCTCAGGCCTACCCAGGAGCCAGGATTGATCCGGGGACAGCAAGGCTAACCCCAGAGGCTGCTTTCCAGCCATTCCGTCATTTCAGTGGAACCTTACTTAGGAAAACTAAGTCTGGGGAAAAAAACAATCAAAAATTTAACTCAATAAGCACAGACATACCAGTACAGTCAGACATATTTTGAGACAACTGTTTGTATGCAAACAGACCAGATTTTGTGTCTATTCCACAGAGAGAATGAAAATATTTGTCCAAACTAGCTGTACAG
Organism: Crypturellus tataupa; assembly: GCA_034781795.1. Taxonomy (NCBI): domain Eukaryota; kingdom Metazoa; phylum Chordata; class Aves; order Tinamiformes; family Tinamidae; genus Crypturellus; species Crypturellus tataupa. The sequence continues at coordinate 2,895,556 of JAWLRI010000115.1, forward strand.
CAAGACATTTTATCCTCCGTTTCAAGCTCCCCTTTTATAGCAGGTTCTCTAAGGCCTCTCCATAGGAAACGTCCCCTCTGCCCATGCAGAACAGCTCTGCTGGGTGCGCGGGGGCAACGGGGAGGGCAGACCTGAGCCGAGCACCTGCCGAGCGCCGCGTGGAGCTACTGCTACTGTCACGGGTGGTTGAGCTTTCCAATACCAGAACCATTAAAATGTTCTGCAGTTGGGCATCGCTCTTCCACAGCAAGCACGAGGCTCAGTGTTTACTTTTAATGTCTAATTTTCAATACTTGAATGTATGCCCCAGCTTTGCTTCATCTACAGTCATGTAATGAATTTTAAAAAGAATAGTGTAAACTGAGTGAAGATTTTAGGGGGAGTTATTTTTACTAACTTTAACTAGAGCTGTAAAAGCTTTATTATAGTATAGTGAGGTAAAGTGTCTCTCAAAAGGAAATGACAGCCTTTTACATTTGATTCCCTAACAAATCATCTCCTAGCACCCTATATGATACTTTGATGATCAAAAAACCTGCATTTAGTTCCTTCCATGAACTAGTTCATCTTAGATGATATTAGCACTATACTAAAATTCTTGCTTATTATCCTATACCAAAGCTTATCAAACAAGGCTTTGAAATTTGATGCGCAGAAGATTTAGACAAATCATTCACTGCATGTAATGTGTGTATAAGTTTTTGAAACTTAAAAACAAAGTAATTACAAGTTCCTATTAACTAACTCAGGATGTAAAATCAGTCCAACAAAAATCATTTTGACTTTTACACTCACAAACTCAGTGTGAAATGGGCTAATTTTCTTATGTTTTACGTTCCTGACAAATATTTACATTATACAGAGGCAACGAAATGCTTCTGATGAAATAACTAAGTATGGCAGATCTTTCTCCAGTGTTGATTTGTTATTGTGATGCTCATCCGCAGTGAAAACAATGCATAAGAAAACATGAAATATGCAGTCTCTTTAAAACAACTTGACTTAAAAATGGTGTAAGTAAAATATAATTTTGTCTGAGAAGTGGTAAGCATTGATTTCAGTCTTCAGGCAATACACTTCTCCACATCTTTGACAAAATCTGTTTTACATTCAGCACTAGCAGTGTCACTGAACACTGATGCTTCTGGAGTCGGCTGGCAGGACACACTAAGGCAGAATCGGGAGCAGGGAGCAGGGGAAACGGGACTCGCTGGGATGCCAGGACTGCTCGACCAGGCGACGTGGCTCCCGCACGGGGAGAAATGTGCAGGGGGCTGAGGATGATGCTGAGAGCACAAGGGCAGTCAAACCCGAATGCCCTGAGAGAGCTACAGAAAGGCATTTGCTCAAGCCTTACTTATGAGATTGAATTTTTAATGCTCTTGGAATAAAGCTGCTTTCTCTGTTCACTAATATTCTTCTCCTACCTACAAAACTCTTAAGAAATTGAAGTTAGAAGAAGCAGATGAGAGGGATCTCATTCTATTGGCAAATAATGACATTGTATATCATAGCTTTTATCATACACAACCCCATATCCCAAATCCACTGCACACCATGGACTAATTTTTGCCAGAAAGTTTTTGCTTCCTTAATCCCAAATGCCTTCACATCCACAAATCAAATCATAATGCTAGTTTAAAAACTCTCCAGTCCTTAATTCCCTTTGTGTTTTAATGGCCACAAACTTCACAAGGGCCTGAGCACTGCTCTTATCTCAGAAGATGCAGAAGCAGCCACACTGCTATTAAAATAATGTATTATTTTATTTTTCCTACTGAAATCCACTGAAATCAACAGCGCAGGCATCCTACAAATTCTGAAGGAACTTTGCATCATAAAAATAATACGGAATGCACCCTTTCTTGAGCAGTTCACAGAGCAGTGCTCTAATCACACAAAGCACACCCGTGGCCGTGTAATTCTACCGCTGGAGGATTTAGACATGGTCCCGACTGCAGAGCAGGTCCATCTCGTAACACACTAGCTGAGGGCAACTATCTGGTCCCAGCCATTTGGGCTCTGCTCTGGGTTTGGGTGGAAGCTGGGAACAGAAGAAGGATCTTCTCTTCCCTGCTGTGCAGGGGGATACTCCAGTATCACAGAGCAAAGTGGAGCAGGGGGCAGCGGACAAGGGGGAAGCCACCACGCTGCCCCACGGAGCGATGCAGACGGTGGCACCGCGCGAGAGGCCGCCCGACCCCGCTCCCGTTCCCAGCGGCACAATCCAGCGCTTTCAAACTGTGAAGTTGGGCAGATCCTGTAACAAAGTCTCTCCCCTTAAAACTGCTACAGTTCCACATGACCAGCACTCTCAAATTTTAAATTGTTCATTGGGCCATTCCTGTTTTTTTCCAAAATCTCAAAGGCTTGTATTTTTCCCCTTTTCCATTGGTTGAACCTGCATTAAGTCCGTGAAGCTGTTTTACATTAAGATTTACATATTTAGTCTGCATTATTATTTATATATTTACATTACATACATTTTACATTATTATGTAGGTATCTAATGCAAGAAGAAATGGATTTTTTTCTTTTCCTTTTCCTTCTCTTTTTGCCTCCTGGTTTCCTCACTCACTGAGCTGATTTTTATTTAATTTGTAGCGTTTCAGTGACGCACTGCCAGATCTGCCTTGGAAATGATATTCTTCAATTCAGAAGCTTTAAAGTCTCCCTGTGCAGTTGTGTCAGGGTGTCCCAACCCGCAGGACAGGAAACATTCCAGAGGGATGGCTGGGATGGGAGAAGGGGAGAGGAAGAAGAATGGGGCGGTCAAGGTCAATGTGGTGCTGGCTAGACTGACACCTGTCAAATAAAACTTGCAATTGACTTTGTAGCAGCCATCCAGGAAAAAACAAAATCACATGATGTCCATCTAGAAAATCACTTCAGCTTTACACAGTGCATATGCCCTAAATCTACCATTTTGATTTGGAAGCTCTGGTCATTTTTTCACTTACTTTGCATTCAAACTGCTACAAAGCGAATGCAAAATGGAAATCAGGCCCATTACATACACTGTAAACACTAAATCTGACTTTAAGGCAATCAACGATCAGGCTTTTTTCGTATGTAAAAATCCTACTGCATTAAAAAGTTTCCTAGGTTTTAGCAACAACAAAATTACCACTAATTTATGAAAACTGTGTTAGTGCCTGCAAACCTTTGTCGTAAATTATGCATGTGGCATGGAAATGCTAATGAAAAGAGGATTTCATTTACAAATGATTAGTTCAAATTCAGCAGTCACTACAGTTATGCCAGTCCAATTTATCTTCTTGTTGAACATGCTGTTTGCCAGGTCTTGGCCATTTATTTTTGCACTGTTGAACATCAGCTCTTGGACTTCAATGTCACATTATCTTTTTATCCAAAGAAATGGTCCTTTTCTTTTTAGAAGGTCTTAAATGTAGTCCTTGGGATCCAAGCTAACTATTTTTTATTAAAACACTTAGGGTTGGCTGCAATAAAAGCGATGCCCTTTTACACTTGAAGGGACTGCTGGAACAGGAGACTTTTACTAATGCATTCACAAAAAAATGCTTATGCTCACCTTGGCCACAGCTTATCACACATTTTCTCATTCAGTTCATACAATCTTTTCACTTTTACAACTACACCAGGGTAGGGCTGAGACCCAACCGGACAAACTCTGAAGGCAGCGTGTGAAGGAACTCCACAGCCTGCTAAGGAAGATGAGAAGAATCCACAACGCAAGATTTGATCAGAACTTCTTTTTTTTTTCCACACAGAACCATGCTAACTACAATCAATAATGCCTTATATAAAGTAGATCAAAGCAGAGATTAAAACAGTAGGGTTCTAGGGAGTTATAAAAACATACTGTAGAAATTTTCTGAATGTCTCTTATTAAATTATTAAATTCTTCTAGCTGACATTGGTGCTGGCACATGCTGCAGAAGCTTTCTCCTACACATGAGTTTTATTCTCTAAAACATTCCAGTCTTGAAAACCTTAGTACATAACTCTAGCTCGGTCCTGAGATTCACCAGTTTAGATGCACAGGAGAGAGAGGTTTTCCCTTGCATGGAGAAAAGCTACATCTAAAGTTTAGGCCAGTTATTGTGTCCTGAAAAACAAAGATAGATGTGTCTCCATGATGCCATAACACTCCAGATAAGACACAATTAGGCTGTAAACACACTGTTCAGAAAAGGAATAAAAGCTCCGAATTGTGGAAAGCAAATACTCTCTTTTAGCCAAGATCAGACAACAATTCTGATTCCACAGCCTACTCAAATCAAATACATGTGCAATACACATTTACCTCTGATAGCTTTATTTGCTCATTAAACATTTATGTTAAATGGCTTTTAGCATCCTAATTCATGATACTCATCTAAACTTGGCTAGAAAATTAACAGCTTAAGTAGTTCCATATTTTATCATATTAACCTCTCTTTGGATTTTTAGTGAGTAGAGGCGATAAAAACTGACCCAAGTGGTACATTTCAAAACTAAATCTTTTTAGTGTTTTTGTTAACATTCCTTTTCTTTCCTCCAATTATTATGTGGTATAGCTCCTCTCTCATAACTTGGTAACAGTAAATTGATCATAACCATTCAGCCTAAACTGGCATTTTTTAAATAAGCACATCAAGTACATGACTATTGGGAAAGACTTTAGCTATCAAATTAATATTGTAATCTGCTTGGAAACTACTTCCTACCAAACAGCATATAGAAAGATTTCCAGGAAACAGAGGCTATATATAGTACTTTAAATAGCATTTTAAAACAATTATTCATGCACTTGCAATCTCTTGTTCTATTAGCTAAATGCATATACTGCAAATCTAGCTAAGCGAAGGACCAAAATACTGCGTATCATTTGGTGATCAGAGTAATCAGAAGTTACCCCAGAATAAACCACAAGCTTTAGAAAGTGCTTCACAATGAGAAGCTTTAAGTTTTGAACTTCTCTGCTATATGAAAAAGCATCAAGGAGGAATTCAAACAGACGTTTTGATGATGTATATCTGATACACATATACAAAATCTGAAAACAAGAAAAAAACCAAATGGAAACTCTAGGTTTATCAAAAGGGATAAAGGAGGATAGAACCAGCAAGACCTTTTAGCAGTCTGGCTCCAAGTCTCCATCTCTTTTTTCTCAAACACGTTCTTACCTGCAAGCTGCTCTTGTCTTTCAACAGTGCTGTGAAGACAGTGTCACCAGTGTTTTAATGAGTTATTTTATGATTACTTAAGTGAGATGATTGAATGAAAACAATTAGTACATAAAGAAAAGTTGGTACCAGACATGGTGGTTTTAAAGGCATCGTTGTTCATGAGAAGAGTTCTCAAAGGTAACAAAATTTATTTTAAAATATTCTATTACTTTATTATTTATGACTTCTCTGCCTATGAATTTGCTCTGTGCATAAGCACGAGTCATTATTATCTCACTGTACTCCAGTGTAGTAAATAGCATTTAAATGTTTTAAGGAAAATGGTTCTTTTCCCGAACATTTGACACAAAAACTAAGAAAAGGTGGATACTGCAAGGAAACTGCTATACAGGACATGCCCTATATACCCTATGATTACTTCCTTACGTTCACAAACTACAACCCAATAACTCAGAAATATTCAGAAAATAAAAACAGGTATGCAACAGTGAACAAATCTATCAGAATAACATGTAAAAAATCTGAAAGTTTGAAGGCATGCATAATCTCTTTCCTAGGAAAGCATTTAGTTTACACCAATCATGTGCCAGTCTTACTTTTGCACTTACTTGCCAATCTGCATTTCTGCCAAAATCTACATTTTAATTTCAGCCATAAATCCACAAACAATATTTTGATGTAGTTTTCTAATAGAAACAAATTAATCTAGATCCATATGAAATAATGCAGAATCAGATTTGTCTTCCAGAACAAGTCGCTGTCTCTGCTTCCTTACAAACAGACTGCAATAAAGCTGTGAGGCTTCTCTAATGACAGACACTGGTTGAATATTGGTTGGGTATGATAACAATTTCACAAGCATTGGTAATAACCTGATAAGGCACTGACATTACTACATGTCATTCCATCAAAAAAAAAGCTGACTTTGACACAAATCCATACAGCATAATATACTCAAAACTTCCTATTTAAATTCTTTTACAAGTTTAGGTAGCTCATCAGTCAAATCAGATATTTTCTTTTGTCAAGTAGTTTAAATATTTTAATGCACAATTGTCCAATCATAATTTCATTATCCTCTGGGTCATAAGTTTGGAGATATGAATATTATCCAAAGGAATATTTGTCGCTGATGTGCACATTCTGTTAACCAGATCGGATGGTGACAGGGTTGCCATGGCAAGCAGAGAGAGAGAGGGGCTGTGCTGAGACATCACACATGGGACGTGCCGATGGTCAGAGATCATCATCATCCCAAGAACAGGGGAAATAGCAACAATGAAGACCACAAGTGTATAAACCAAACCCATATTCTCATGCACCTTCAGGTTTTTACTTCTACATTGTCACTTCTCAGAACACAAACTACACAGAATCTGTTTAATAACGCCAGAAAAGAGTGAGATTTCACCTCTAGTTACTACATCCTATATATGCCCAAATTTTTGAATTAAAAAAAATGCATCTGGCATGCCGATATGTGCATCCTGCAAGATTTGACAGACAGCGTTAACTGCCTGGCACTGGTGCAGCACTCATTAAAAACTCTTCGGCAGGGAAGATTTCAGAAGAGGTTGAATCCCTTGACATGAGTGATTAAAAATATTTGGGGAACACATCCTAGTGGAATGGTTTCTGCTTTCTGGCTTGACTGAGTTTCCAGCCAAGATAAGTGAGCATGATCTGACGGGACTGGTCAAGACTGAACAGGCTATCACACCTGCAACTAAGAGAGTGCTATAAAAGACATTTTCCTCCCTTTCTTCCTCCCCAGCAATCACACACCTTTGCAGGAATGGCAGGATGCAGATGGATGATTAGGTGCGCACACTGCAAATATCAGGCTGACATTTCAAAAAAAATTGAGGGGATTCCGAGAAAGTTTGAAAATCCTCACAAAAATACCGATAAGTTTGTTCTTCACCTTATTCATACAAAAAGACGCTTGGAATGACAGAACAGGCTGATGAATGAAATGAAGATATTCCACCTAGGATGTTTATTTCATTCATTTCATCCTAGCTTGTTGAACTTTTGAGATGTTACCTTTTGCATGTTTAATTTTGCAGTTTACAGGGAAGCTTCTACCTGTTTAACAACAGCAAGGTGGACAGAACACTAAAACAACAACTGCATCTGCTTTCTATCATGGAACTTGTTGCTTTACATATATAGTTAATTAATCTGCAATTCCAGTCTTGATGTACAACTACCTGAAAAACCACCCTATTAGAAAGGGTTTTCAAAAATTGTTTTTTATGAGGTGCTGCTGCTTTCATTTCTATTGTAGAAAACTTATCTGGACGTAAATGATCAGTACATTATCTAGGGCACCAGAGCAGCTGCTCCTCTTCAATTTTTCATCTGGATATGTATTTCATAAGCATTAACAGCTGCAAATTGTATACACAATTTAGGAAAAAAAAAAACTTTTAGAAAAAGCCGATTTTATTTTTATCATTTTGCTAAGTGGGGTTGTGATAAAGCCACCACTGCCTGTTGCAAGAAGCAGAAGCTGCCTATTTTGTTTATATAATGAGACATGCCTTATTAGTATTACATTAGGCTCATAAAAAGGGACTTGGATGAAAGTTGCAATGTAATGTCTGATAAAAATTTCAATAGCCCATAGCCATCTTTCCATAAATGCGCAGGGCAAGCTATATAGCACTATGTATACTAATCTGATTATTCTATGATTATCACAAAACCGTCTACGTTTTTCCATCTGTTCTTTATAGCGCCAGATTTTCTACCAGGAAGGTCTTTAAAATAACGTCTCTTGGAAGAGGACACCGGGAGAGCCGCTGTCAGCCCAGAGCAGAGCCCACGTGCTGCCCGCACGGACCTAAGTGATGGCACCGACATTGAAATGAGGGGACAACGTGGCAGCTTGTGGGGAGGGCTCTGGTGGGGTCCACACAAGCACTTCCATATTCACCTCTATGAACAATCCTGAAAGGATCTACACATCAAAACCATAAAGAATGAAAATTTACATGTAAAACGTGAATTATTAAGGGAGGGAAAAGAGAAATTAGAATTATCTTAAGATTTTTTCCTCATAAAACAAGTGATTTTTTTTCTTTCATTGTCTCTCTGCTCTATAGGAAAAGCCTAGTAAACATGAAGAATTTGAATAGTTTACTTTAAAAACAAACTTATTTAACTTTTATGTTTTTGTTTTTTCATACTAAATGGTTAAAAGAGCACCTAAAAAAAAACCCTAACCTAAATTGGGAGCAATCATCATGTTTTATTAACTGTCAGGATTATCTTCTGGAGAGCAATCACCAAACTATTGAATATTTTACTTTTCTCATCTGTGATCTTTTCTTCTATCTCATTAGAAAACAACTTACTGAATAAATCATTTACTGCCCTATTCTGTATATTCAGGTCCTATTAAATACATTGTAAGAGAATGAGAGTCGCCAAGGGACAGGCTTCTCATCAGCAGCCTCATCTCCCCTCCATTCTTCAGCATCAAGCTTCTTCCAGTCTACTTATTAAATTTTTAAATTTCATTTCAGCTTGACACGTATATATGCTTTTTTATTGTGCTGCTACACATCTTGCTATAATATGCAGACTGTATATATATAATTAACTAAGCTAGCTGATTCTGTGACATTCAGGTAGATAGATATTTTCTCTACTCTGAACTAAACATCAGGAACAAACAACTAGGAAAATTTCCTCAGGAAAAGGTCAGTTGAAATTTCTTTCTTCGTAGGCTCTGTCTTCTGTTTCCGTAATTGGAATACTGCAGTTGCTGGCAGGAAAACCTCACAGAGAAAGATGTCCTGCTGTCTGTCTATTTTATTAGTGGGGGAATTTGACTTTTATTCTGCTAATGCCTATCACTAGGACAGCAGCACAAATCTTTTTGTTATTTTTTTCTTCTTCTCTGTCCAGTTTTCACACAAGCTTGATAACTGATTAGTCCCAAGACCTTCTTATAACCTGCAGCAGCGCGAGAAGCCCCAACTGCAGGGCAAGCGTAATCCCAATGCCCGTGCCGCAGGAGCAGGATTACCCGTAATCCCCTTGCCTCCGATCGCGGGAGGCGCCAGGGGAGGTGCACAATGTTTTAAACAGAAAAACGGCGCTTGAGAAGCCACAGTGTGATGGTATCTGAGGAAGGCCCGAGAGGAAGGGCAAAGGTGACATTTGAGGCAAGGCCACGGCTCTTCGCAGGGAGCAGAGTGACGCTGTGGTCTGCTTTGAAACACACGGACCCCTTTGCCATAAGAGCTGCCTTCACAGCACCCTCCACTCACCTCATCACTGCGGCCAGGGACTCACCGTGCCACAAGATGTCACCAAGGGCCCAGCACAAGGGGTTGACCACCAAGGCGGCCGCCACCAAGACGGTCACCACTACCCAGTGTGGCCACCCTAAACTCCTAACTCCTAAAACCCAAGCTACACAACACTCCAAATATATTTACTAATTTTCCACTACTTTTTTATAAAGCTATGTATCATACTGCTTTTATTTCCTAAAAATTTTTGGAGGGGAATGTGTTTTTTTTAATTCATTCTTAAAAGGATAACTTGAATAATCTGTAAAGCAATCCCAGTGATATGGCAAAAAGGTGGAAATACTTTATTATTATTGCTACTATCAAAATATGTCAATGAGAAATATGAGAAATGACAAATATATGTCATGCTGAAAAACAGCTGAAAGCTACAGACACATTAAATTCTGGAGATTATGGAATATTATTGGAATGTTAATTCATGAATTTGCTTGATTTCATCTTTACTTTTCATCTTCTGAAATAAAGATATTTTTTCCATGGGAACATGAAAAAAAATCACTTTTCTGCTACCTGATGATGATGGACTCTTTTTGGCACGAACAAGCTGCCTGTAGTCTATCTACCGAGATTACTATGCAGAATAAATCACAAGCATAATGAATACTTGAAATATATTATTTTCATTTTAGCTTGGCTTTTAATAGACCTTTTTTTTTTTAAGCAAAGTAGATACCATGCATTTTAGTTAAATGTAAAGTAGATTTAGAGATGTAATTTTCAGATTGCCAAAGTCCATTAACCTGATGCTTATTTAATGTATGGAACTGTACCTTTGGGGTAGGATGAGCTGTAAGACACAAGAAATATTAAGTCAAAAAAAAAAAATCTAATTAACTGCTCATTGTGTACAAATAAGCTACTCAGCTGCATCCTGGTCTGAAATATTAAGAAAGTTACAGAGTCCACTAATAAAAAGTCTGGGAGAGGTGCGGTATTACAGGGTCTATTGAAAACAAATCCTGATTTAATATTTTCACGGCCATAGTGCAGGATAGCAGTCTGGTCACCCCGTGGTACCCAGGCAGGTATCGGGAGCCACGATAACCAACACGGAGTCTGTCAAGGCGGGCGCCACACCACCTCATCCGGTAGCTGAGCGCGATTCAAGTCCCTTTATGGTGATAATTGCTCAATTCCAACATCTCTGACGATGCATTTCCAAGGGCTTATTTCTTCTCCTTTTCTTTGCAGCTATCTTCAGCCCTGCCTTTCTTTTCAGTCCTAAAAGAAACATTAATTTTTATACTTTAATGCTCAAATGATTAGCAGTTCTGTGGCAAACTCTCAATTTCAAACAGAATAAAGATGCTGAAAAAATTAACATTAGCTGCCTAGATATATAATTAAGAGTTTCTTGATATTTGTCATTGAAGACTAAAATTCTTAACTGAATTTTGCCCTTTCCTGTGAGTCTTAGAGAGAATAGATAACAGCTCAACTAACATCTGTTCAACATCTCTTCCAGACTAAGTTGAACAGATTTCGCAAACTCAAACCACATTTAAATCAAACTTCTCCTTCTCCCAACTCCCCTTTTTATGCAAGTTCCTATTTTTACACTGTGATAAAGGACCCTTGTTTATCTCCTGTCCCTTCATCTGGTTCATCTGCAAACTCCAGATGATTCTCTTCAGTGTAATTGGCCTTTTCTGTTCCTAAATATAAAGGGGGGAATGGGAGTAACTCCCAAGTAGACTAGAGCAGCAGGCTGTGTTGTTATATACAGCTAAAAGGTACTTACAGGTAGACTTGCATATGTTCACAGTGAACTGCAAAATACTTTTTAAATAAGATTTTAGGTGCTAATACTGCTGTACCTTTCTACTGAAAGAATTTACACAAACAATTTTTATCAAAAATTCTCAGGTAAGTGGTCCAGTAGCATTTTCATCTGTGGAACAGAATTTGCCATAGACATTAGCAGAACTAAACCAGGCACCTCTAAATATTCCTGTTGTTCTATCTGCAACTTTCCAGAAATTTTAAGAATAGTAGAAGACAAATTGTGTTGCAGTAGAAATGCTATTATTTAGGCCATTTTACAGCATCAGGGCAGCCAGCACACATTCATGAATCAAACAATAATATCTGCCATTAACATGCAGCCTTTATTGCTGCGTTTCAAGGCACTTTGCAAAGGAGGCAAATAGTATTTTTTCCACTTTATGATCAGGAATAGAACATGAAGGTAAAGCAACTTGTTCAACATTCCCAGCAATTTCAATGGGAAATGTTGTAGAAGATAAGCTGATGGCAACAGTATAAATAACTAATTATTTCTTTAGATATTTCAAGTTTCCCGAGGCAAACTACCAAAGAAAAGAAGCCTTATTCTTTCTTAGCATTAATATGACATAGAAGATCTAGTTCACCTTTTTCTTCTCCAAATTCCATGATTTTTTTTCTCCTATAAGACTCAAGAGATGGACGTTCGGTAAGTGTGAATTAACGTTATTCTCTGTTCTCATAAATTAGCAGACTTTACAGCTGTGGGGTAACAGGTCAGAACAAATGCAGAACAGCATGTTCATGGAGAGACAAACAGAAATGTAACTGTAATGGCTGTACATTTAACTAAGTCACTAGTGGTTGTAATTAATGTAATGTAAAAGGTAGCAAGCATATTATCACGGAAATGGAGTGCACAGAACTGACCTGTAAACAGTGGCAACGTGCCCAGGAACGAGCCAGGCAGTCAGCACTGGGCTGCGATCATGACTAGAAAGTCGTGAAGTAGAGTGGGGAATAGACCTGCCTGCAATCTGTTGGCTGCTCCTTCCTGTCACCGTGAAGGAACGCATCCAATGAAGCCTTCATTCCTGCCATTGAATAGACTAGATGCCATCTCCTTGGGAAAGCCAGCTACGACGCCACCTGGGCTCAACTTACTCTTCATTGTTCATTAACGGGTAGCAAAAAGTATTTCAGGTTTGAAAGAGAACGGAGAGATGAGAAAAAGTGGAAAGTGAAGCAGCAGCAATTCACACAATTTACATTTATGAAAAATGACAGAATATTTATAGAGCAAAACAATGTAAATATGCATCTTAAAGTCACTTCTCAGTGCTACAAATTGTCATACTTTCCCCAGAGATACTGCAAACAGGAAGCAGCAAATCTGTCTGATCACAGATGACAGAGCTACAGGCATCACCCAATTAAGAATGGAAGGAAATCTCTCCATCAGGCAGTCTAGCTATTAAAATCCAGTTCACACTATGGATGTGTCTGAGATTCACAGTCTGTGAAAGCAAAGGTGAAGGTCAAGGAGTAAGCCACAGCAACCTCGCTACCTGCGGAGCCCGCAATCGAGATATGTGCAGTTGATATGTTCTCATATTATTGCCAGAGAAGATGCCTTTTCTTCCCATAAACGTGGTCACTGCATTGCTGATCATGAGAGCTTTGTAGTACAGTGTTGTGAGGTGATTTATAAAACTCATCCTTTCAAGGCAGTTCATCAGGGAATCGACGCAGCTAAGATGCTCATAATCACTAGCCCTGAAGCAGGTCTGACAGGCAAAACACCAGCCTTCCTCAACAAACTTTTTGCTTGGAGGTATCTGCTGCAACCATCTTTGGCTCATCTGCAGTCAAGTGCAGTACTCGTGTACCTTGTCTAGATTCCAAATTCCCTTGCTAAGCCACCTTTCTATCACTCCTTTTCATCTTTCAGACAGACATGGTCTAGAAAAGATTTCTGTTTGCCCAACAAATTACCAATAATATTTTCCAGTTAAAAGTTAGGGAGTCACAACGTGATTTGTATGAATGTTCACACAAATCATTCATCGCATTCATTTCTGTATGAATCATTTAAAGATACTTTTCTGTTAGAACTATTTTCTTATAAAACATTGTTTTGGCATATCTTCACCCCCGATTGAAATATCTAAAGTCTCAAGTAATTATTTGAACATTATTTGATTTTTTTTTTTAATTAAAGCAAAGTTTTCCTTTTGAAGAATGGGGTAACTCAGAGTTTTACTTTCCGGATAGCCCTGGACAATAACAATAAAACCTTCACAAGTGCAGGCAGTTGTTTTTCAAGGTCATCCTCCCTATTGACGGTCACACAATGTAAAGCATTAGCACAAATAATGCCAGCAACACTACATTCTAGAAAAGATCAATCAACAGCCAAAAATTAAGTACGTAAGTAGGTAGATGGACAGATGGATAAAGCGTCTTTACGCCTGGAGTCAGAACAAATGGCTAAGAGCGGTGGGTGCTGTCTGGAGAAGTGTGGCCATTGCTGTCTATGGGCGAGCAGGAATTGAGTACCGAGTAGCACAAGCCCCATCGCAACCAGCCACCTCTGATCAAACCCTGAGGCATGGGTTGTCTCTTTAACTGCCTTAATTTAAGGTAGGACTTGGTCCACGTGCACTGAAACTACTAGGTATTTTCCCAGCACAAACTCCAGGATTAGGTCTCTCAGTTTCCAGTGACATCTTCCTTTTGCTGAGGACTACATTCATTTCAGCAAACCCAGGGCTTGTTAGTAAAAATAAACATACCAGAACATCACCATGTGTCAGCTCTGGTTCTATATACACCACACGAGAGCTTCAGTCACAGCAATGACATTTGTATTCTGGGCCTCTCAGCTGAATGGAAAGGCAGGTTCCATTAACAGTCGAGTTATTTTGCTTGTTGACTGCCTTTATTTGTGTAAAACTCTGCAACATAAACCAAGCCGAGTTACTTCACAGATGAAGAGACAGTAGAGTGAGCGTAGGATGACTGAATATAGGCTGATAATTCACACATTACAGCACAGCATCCACAGGGTGGGAAACTACGTGGAGACCTCTCTATTTTAAAGAGCACAGCTGTAAATCAAGCTTTTCCCACATGACTTGGAATTAAAGCAATGGAACTCATTCCAAAAGGACAGGTTGGATGTTAATATGCAAAAGATTAAAAACCTCTTAGATAACTGCAAGAAAATTCTCTCAAGGGCTATTAAGCAAAATGGTCTGGATGTAATACTCTACTTTAAAATTTCTTACACTACAGATTAAAAGAGCAAAGAAATACCAAGGAGCTTGCCCTGCTTTTGCACCATTTCTCCAAGCCTTTGCTACTGCCTGTTGTCTTAGTTGATTTCTCCAGGGTCAGTTGGACTTCTGGACTGATCTAATGCAGCCATCCTTTTGCTCCTGGAGCTCTGCCCTTTGCATGCAGTAAGACAGTCTCACCTAGGAATACACACGTATATTCAATGTTACAGTTTTCTATTTTCCTTTGCAAACCCTCCACTCAAAAAGTGAGTATAAAGCTACCTATCTTTTGTTGTGTACGGAATGAAAATAACATGAGAGAGAAGGAAGAAAGCAGCTAATGATAGTCAAGGGACACAGTGTAAATCGGCCTTTCTAAACAGAATAGAAGCAAGCAACAACTATCTGGCTAAAATAATAATAATAATAATAATTAAAAGAGGGAGACACAGAGGGAGAGAGAAGAGAGAAATCTATTTCCTATATGGAAAGCCATTACTAGATAAAGAATTTTGAAAGCACTTTAAATGCAGTTTAAATTTCCTGGGCTATATTCACGATACGACTTGATAAACAGCAGCACTCGGAGATAACAAGCAGGCTTCTGTTGTCTGTAGTCTTCTGTAGTCTGTAGTAAATGAAATATGCAGGAGATAAACTCACTCGTACAACTTTTCCAGGAAATCTGGGAAATTAATGGAGACCACCTTAGCCCTAATATAATGTTCTCCCAAACAGCAGAGTAAATCAACTTACATAAAAGATTGACGTTGCTATTGTTAGAGTACTCCAGAACTCCGGCCTCCTCATTTAAAGTTAACTTGCAAACCTAAACCACAAAACAATTTATATTTAGACATACCCTTCAACGTAAGGCATCTTTCCTCGCTATGCAACACCATTAAGACCCTCCAGGATGTGTTTTACTGGCCTGTTAACACAAACCTCACAGTGCTCGGGACCAACAGCCTCATGCATCAAATCACACCTTGAAGCACATGTTAATTGACCAATAAAATACACCTGTAGCATCTTAATGTTATAATAAAACACCCTACATATTCAGTAATTTTTGTATTATCAGTTCTCAATCAATTATTTAGTAAGAACTAACATAATAAATATTCTGGAGTAAACTGCAATAACATGAGGAAGAAACAGTACAAAATATATTTTATCGCCTTCTCTGTACAATTCCAGGCTTTGCAGCATGCTGCATATTTATAAGTGCTTGAAGTAAAGTAAGATTGAACTCTTCAGCTTTAAATCTTCATACTCCATGCACCAAGAGATTGCTTTGTTCAAATTAAGAAAAGAACAGGCTTTCTTATATGTATTTGCTTGCATCAGGCTCTCTTAATCCTAATATTAGCAATTCCTTTCTGTATAGAACCAGTAGTTTCATCCTTTGTGAGAATTTGTTAGCTGGCTCAGCATTAGTATTAGATAACAGAAATATTTCACTGAAAAGACATTGTAAGCCTCTTCAGGACTAGAATGGATTTTTAAATTTCAACAGAGAATATTTACAATCTCTCCAAATAAAATTAGCATATACCTAAAATGGAGGCGTTCCATCACTACAAAAAGCAAAAACAATAGTCTGGACTTCACTGATCTTGTAATGACAGAAATACTGGTGGCTCCTCCTCCCCATTACTTATAACAGACCTGCAGCTGAACTGCCAAAACGTGCACTGAGCGCCCGTGTTTCAGACCGCAGCAGGAAAACGTTCAAAGGCTTAAAGATTAAACATGAGCCTACAATTTAGCTTAAAACTTTGGACATAATATTCTTAACTGGTGAAATTCTCAACTAAGCCAGTAAATTACCCCTAAAATGAACAGTTACATCAAAATACATTTCAACTTCCAAAAAATTCCAAATGAAAGAATCATAAAAAAACCCTGTAAACCATTAAACTTCACCACTCACTTCATTTACAAGATGAGAAAGACACCACATTGGCCTTCTGGATAGTAACAGAACTTAAACTTTTAATAGCAGGTGTAAATTAGATTTGTAAAGGGTTTGTAAAGCAAAACAAGACATCACCATCAACAACAAAGAAAACATCTTAGAAGGTGCAGTAAGCAAGGAGCTTTGTCTTAATGAAATTCCCTGTAAAAACATAGCTAAATTAGCTGTATTTTTAAAGCATTATTCCCATTTTAATAGCTTTTTTCCACATGGAATAAGGATTTTTTATTTCAAATATTTTTAGTATTGTTCTAGTTTGGACACGTTTCCCTGATCTTTGCTACAGCATCTCAGTAGCAGCCTAAATTCTTTCTTTATCATGCACGTTGTACCTTTGCACACCAGCATGGGGGACATGACATTTATTTACATGCACTGGTGTATATATACTTTCTGACTAAATTCCACTAATTGATCCTTCTAGTGATCCATGATTTTTTTTTTTTCAATTTACTGAAATAACTTTCAGAATTGCCACTTTACACAGATGATTCCAGGCCCAAAACCCCTATAAACAAGTGCTCATTTTGAATACTCTCTTTATGTAAGAAAAAGATGTTAAGCATGTTCCCATTTGTTTCTCTGAAATGTATTAGTACATTTAGACATAAATTTCCACGCAGGTGAGGAGGCACTCCTAAAAATCAGCACTGTTGATGCATTTCAAGCCAACTATTGTCACTTGTCAAATGCTGATTTATTTAAGTTGAAAATACTTTGTATTTGTATTTCAATAAATATTAAATGCAGATAAAACAACAGTTACTTAGCAAGTAGCCAAAAGCTCTCATGAAGTTTTGAAGAATTAAAAATCAAAACTACATAAATTCTCAAGGAAAGAGGAAAAGAACCAGCAAATTCATGAGTGCCAGTTCAAAGATTATTGGGTAGCCTTTCATTGCAAGGAACAGTCCTTCTATCTATGGGAAATATAGGACACATGGGAAAGGAGAATGCTAGAGGCAAGCAAGAGTTAGAGGGGAGGAGAGCACAAAATTATCAATTCAGTAAGGAAATACAACTGAAGGCCATGAGAGTAGGTGAAAATCATATTATTATTAGTCTGCTGCCATCCACTGCACTTTGCTCATGTCAGAAGAGTGTATTTTCAAATAAAGTATAAAAAAGAGCTCTGAATATCATCAAAATACTATATTTTTAGTCCCGTTTCATAGAATCCCTCATCATTTGTTCCCTTATCATGTGAATTAACTAAGTAGGAAGATGCCTATCAATATATGCAGATCATTCTTTTATCATTTTTTCCTGCAAATGTATGTGGTTGAGTCTTTACATCCTGTAGGTGATACTATTGCTACAAAACACTTTTTTTGTTGCTGTTGTCTCCTGTTGTTTTGTTGGCAAAATAAAATTCATATTTCATTTTCCAAAATAATGCATAATAGGAAGTCACTTAATTTGACATTATAGGATACAGGGATAAATAATTGATTTTAAAAGTCTCTTTCAGTGCCATGTATGACTGAGATCTCATTTAGGTATATTGAGTGTTCATGACAGCACTACAATATTTTATTTCCTAGTAATTATCTGAGGAATATTTTGATGCATGCACTTAGTTCATATTCTGTGTGATCAGTGAATCATGTTGCCATGAAATATCTTATAAAGCAGAAAGGCTCAGGGAATAGAACTTGGTCTATACAGAAATGAACATTCTTACCAATGTGTGTGTGTAGTGTGTGTGTATATATTATATATATGTGTGTGTGTGTGTGTATATGATATTGATTAAACTGAAAAGCATATTATTAAAACTTATAACTTTTTTTTTTTTTTTAACAAAGACAATTACTTTCAAAGAGGAAGAGGTGAATGATTTGGTTTGGTACAATAGCTAAATTAAAGCATATCAAATCTAACAAAATTGACTGAGCTGCATTGTAGCTATTTTGTTATGGAGATAACGCGTAATGAACACACCCACTTCCTCACCATGGGGTATCCAGGCCATAACTTAGTGAATTTTGAAAAAGGACCTTTTAAACCAATGGACAGAGATAAGGAAGGGTAAAAGGGTAAAAAGAAAATTTGATGGAAACTTTCTTTGGGGATTTCTAAATCCCTGATCACAGCCCTTACTGATGATTTTGATGTAAGGACTTCCACCCAAATATCTGGCACGTGTGAACTTGCAGATCACTTCCCAGATCATGAGCTAATTGGGGGATAAAGTGGAGAGGGAGAGGTGAGAAGCCTGGGAAACTGTCTGTATAAATATGCTACCTGATAAATAACTTACCCATTTCCTTCATCTTATTATGAAACAGATGAGCAGATGAGTTTGATTATGATATAGTAAACAGCTATGCTACAGAATTAATAATTTCTGTGTTTAATAAAAAAGTTCTACAGAATTATGATTCCTACCTGTAAATATTTATAAAAGAGAGGAGCAGATGGCAATATCAAAGAACACTTTCACATAACATAAATCAGATTAATAGAGGCAGAAAATAAGCAATGTTCATATGCTAAAAATGGACAGTACATTAACACGTTGGGCATGTTTAAAAAAAACAGAGGAGTCGGATTTAAAGGCATTCCGGAGACTTTCCTGTATGTCCTGTAGGCTGACAGAGCTGGATCAGAGACAGCCACGAGACACGAGGCACCACATGGGATAAATAGCGCTCTTGTGTAAACATAAATAAAATAGAAAACTAAATATGTTTGAGGAAAATGATGGGGAAGAGTGTTTCAAGTTATTATTAGAATCCTTCATCCTATTATAAATATTGTAATGTCTTACAATTCTGAAAACAAACTTATAAGATAAAAGATGTTAAAATTATAGTTATAATCCCATAATAAGTTATTTCAGGTGCCTGAAAACTTGCAGTACTTATGGAAAATTATGGCATAAGAAATTCCTGAGTGATGATTTACAAATAGAAGCTGAGTAGTTGAGCAAACAATAATGTACAAAAAAAAAAAAGAATGAGAAATATATATTTGTGGGAAGAATCAAAGAAAATGAAAAAGCAAAAAGGGAGACTGCAGAAACATATCATGGAAAGAGAACAAATGGAAAGAGAATTCTAGTTTTCCCAAGCTGCATATATTATTTTCACTGAAAGAGCTATAATGGAACAGTGACATTGCTAGAGATCACCATCTTCACACAGCCACATTTTACCTAATATTAACAAAATGATTAGGAAGCTTACGGTTAAAATCCAACAAAACACTGAAATCCATAGTTCAGCCTGAGTGACTACAGTGACTTCCTGGCAAAGTTACTTCATCAGAGCTCACCTAAGCACTAGGGCTATGGACACAATCAACTAGCACGCTTGGAAATCCAGGGTTAAAGGCTAAAAATGTTAAAATCTTTATTGTTTTAACAGACTTTAAAAAAAAGGGACTTCTAAAATGGATAATCCAGTGAAAATGCATTCAAATGAAGCAGAAACATATTAAATTATCACAATTATTATTAATTATTTGATATTAGTAACAGATGCAATGAGCTGGCAACAGATGGTGAGATACGGTGAAAAAAGAGATAAATTTCCTGCATTGACTTTGGCAGTCCTCTGCCCAGCCACCCCATCTGTGACGCACTGGAAACACTAGGAGTTGTACCCTGCATACTGCAAAGATGACACAAACTACTTGACTGTTTGCTTTTCATATCCAAAATCCATTCATTTTTTAGGATCACAGAATTTCAAAGTTTTTATCAAACTCCCACACTCCAGCGCTATTTCCAAAGCCAGATTCTGCAGGATTTTGGCCGTGTGGTTTTTACGGGATCTAGCTCCAATTCTTGCTCACAGCAGATTGGCCACAGTAACATTAGGAGTCTAAATCTGTACTTTGGGAATCATCCTTACTTTACTCAGCAATTAATTTCTAAGTGAAAATTACCACTCTCTTTAGAGAAAACTGATACGGAGATTAATGCTGCCCTCTCCCCTGTTGACACTTATACTCATGTTTCATGTCAGCATTTAAAGTTTGGATGTTTGTTTCTATTTTCCCTCTCCTTTGGAACGAAAATGAGATCTTTCTATCACGTATGCATAATGGATTGGGTAAAAGAAGCCATTTCATCTGGCCATTATATCTCCATAATGCTTTTCAGCTTTGCCAAAATATGCATTTATGCACATGGATGAAATTTTGCATACCTTTACTTAAAACATCTGTAGTATTAGAAAATTATATTGTGTATACATTTCTGTGCAATAAGATTTCGAAAACAACCATTTTTTAATAGAAACTATTCTTCATATTTAGTCTTAGCAGCACTCACACATCAGATTTATCACTATACTTACAAATAAGCAATAAAGAGTATTAAATAGCTTGATTCTTGATTTTTTTTTTTTTTTTCACATCTCAAACTTGGAAAGAAAATGTATTGAATCCACCCATATACAGCAGCGAGTTGTGCAGGTAGGAGTCAATACTTAAAAAGAAATTACTTTTGTCTACTTTCTTTTCTCTCATTCTTTGTACTCGTTTGCCTTGACAAGAAAAGGGCGAAAATTAAACAAATAAGGTTTTTTTCCCCCCCATAAAAAAAATAAAAGCTTGTCTTAGTTGAAGGGAAAGAGGTGCTGTTGAAAGACAAATTTTAATACAGTCCTAATGCTTTAGCATTTTTGTTTGTCTGCATCTTTACTAAAATGTTAACTATAATTATAGGTCTTTTCTTTCATAAGACCACAGTACTGAAAATACTTGTTTAATTGCTTGATATGAGAATATCTCATTACACTACTTCTATCAGAATTGACTTTTTTTTTTCATTCCATCTTCCTGTTTGTTTTCAGTTGATGCATTTGTAAGAAAACATATATTTTGTATTCTTTTCCTCTGTATTCTAATAGTATGCTTTTATTCTATTGTTCTTATTACAGCTTCAGGTTTTCTTGCAAGCAAAAGAAAAGGCTTGAAGAAACAAAGATTTCTCCCTTTCTCCTTACTGCTTCTTGCTACTTTGGAAGAAACCAACAGAAAAATGAAAGAATTTAACCAGTCCAAATCAAAACATACTGTGCAGTGACTTTCTCTCTCTCTTTTTTTAAAAGAGCTAAATATCTAAATAAAACATAGGACATAGATCAAGCTCCTTTCATTTGACACATGAGTTCTCAGGTAAATTGTGCCTGTCCCTTGCAGAAAGAAACCCCTGGCAGTATTATTTGCAAGAACAAGATTGCTATAGCAAGTAATCAGACTTGACTAGATGAAACAGAACCTTTACCACTAGCACACAACATCAAAATGTCTTTAAGAACAGGAGCAAGTGATACCTGCTTCATTTTCTCAGGTGTGTGCCACAGGTTCAGACAACGTGGTGAGAGGAATTCACTATAAACTCTTTGAAATAATAAATGATTTATTGGAGACTGCTGCTTTCTCACAACTGCGTATGTGCTTAGAGTATGCTAAAAAAAAAGAAGAAACAAAAACTTTTCTGGGGGAACTAAAGCAAATATTTGCTTTGCATAAGCATTCAGATCAATACATTATTAAAAAAAAAATATGGCAAATAAGTGGCCAACTTATTTGCCACTTACTTGTTAAAAGTGACCTGACATCCTCAAGTGAGCACTTTTCACCTCCTAGAGTGCTTCTTTGTCATCCTCTTAAGGATGGTGGTATTTCATGTAACATCCTCACATTTATACTTTCTTCTTTAAAAATCATTAAATGGTAGAAGCAGAAAAAAAATCTTTAGGATATAAAATAAACACAAGGAATGATGCCATCTCGCAGCACATGAATGCTCAGATTTACATTTACTGTTCTGTACCAAAGCAAGACCAAGAAAGTCCTGAGAGGTAAGAGGAGGCGCTGGAAGAGAAGGTTGGGGTCATTGGTTCTTGAAGAATTTTTCACAACTTCAACACCAAAAGCATAACTGAGTTGGGTAATGGAAGAAAGTGTGATTCTAATCAGGGTCAGCAGGCAGATAGATCTGTTTCAGTTGAAAACTAAAGACAGATGAAAAAGATGACTAAAAGAGGAAAGAGAAATGCTCAAAAAACAAGAATATTTTGATAAATCCCAGCTTCTGAAAACTTAGGATTTCATGTTTCCTATGCTCCGAATAAAACTTTTGAGGTCTGATCCCAATTGGCAGTTCTCAGTGGAATTTAAAGGTGTTAAAGTCAGACCAATTTATCTGGATTTGGATTTGGATTTGGTCGCTCATTATAAGAACATCCATCCCTTTTGTGGTGGGAGCTTTTGTGAGTGAGTACACAAAACATTTGTTGTTTTGGGTCATAAATTCATTGTGTTCTAAAATGGTCTTTTTTTTCTGTATCTTGTTTCATTTGTATTTTAAGTTGAAATGAAAAAGAGGGAGATTTCTGGATTTCTTCCTCGCTGTGGTTTCAATGCATCAGACATTACCATGAGTAATTATGAGAGCTAACAGAGAATAAATTTCAAATCATAATAGAAAATGCCATCCTTATTCCCAGTATGCATGGAATTGATACCACAAGCTACAGTAATTGAATAAAAAAAACAGAAGACAGAATTTTCAGTGATGCATGACAAGTTTGCATACCTGTAAAGAGATTCCTTTTCTATCAAGTTTAAATGTCCAGCATAAAGACAGAATTAAGGTATTTCCCAGTACTTGCAGATTAAGCTCCCATTTCCCCGAAACATAGAATCACAGAATCATTAAGGTTGGAAGGGACCTCTAGAGATCATCTAGTCCAACCCCCTGCACATGCAGGGCCACCTACAGCATGGGGCACAGGGCCGCATCCAGGCGGGTCTTGAAGATCTCCAGAGAAGGAGACTCCACAACCTCTCTGGGCAGCCTGTTCCAGTGCTCTGTCACCCTCACTGTCAGGAAATTTTTCCTTAAGTTCCCGTGGAACTTTTGATGCTTCAGTTTGTGGCCATTTCCTCTTGTTCTGTCAGTGGCCACCACTGAAAAGAGGCCAGCCCCAAGATCAGGGTAATTATTACTGTACTTGGAATCTTAGAAGATGATCAGAGTGCTGAATTGCACAAAAAAGTGAATTTTGAAGGTTTTGTTTGCAGTCCCAAATATTTGTTATCTTTGTAATTCTAGAGTTGCAGAAATAACCTATCCACCTGCAAAAGGAAGAACATGAAAAATAGGATACTTTCCCAGGAAAGAAAGAAAAAGAATCTGATACTGAAATCAAATTAATCCTTTTTTTAGCTCAACCATTTAGCCTTTCTTGCTAACATGATTTGCCTTAAAACAGTCTATATATATATTTTTTTGATTTTCAAAAACATGGAGTTACTAAAAGAAAGGTCTTTAGTTGTCCACTATTCTACTAATAGGCCACTGTGCCAACTAGCCACAAGTAATCTTCGGGTGATTTTGAATTTATTTCCTCTATCAATCCTATTTTTTTTCCTCATAATCATATCATGTTTCTGTTCTCTACTGGTCCTACAGCAATCAAGCAAACTGCATCTGACCATGATGAGTAATTGAATTTGACACAACTGTCCCAATCCATTATATTGACATTAGGCTTTTAGGCAAAGACAGTTTTGTTAGAATAGTTTATGACCTGACCAGACCTCTCCGCTCCACAAAGACAAGCTAAACTTTGCTAATATAGATGATGTGAACATATGTAGGTCTTCTTTTCATCCATGTTTCATTACAAGGTGGGTAAGTATTCTGACTTCTATAATTATAACTATCATCCTTTCACACACTAATTGGGAATTCATAGTTCAGAAACCTGCATTGTCCAAAATAGCCACCAGTCATTATTATTTCTGTAACTCAGGAAATCAGTTTAACATTAGATACACTAACTGGTGATGTAGGATGGTATTTTTAAGGCTATGTGGATAATTTTGGCGCACCATTCTGCTTTAAAAAATTCTTCAATGTCATGTTTTAATGGAGATCTACCTAGAAAATACATAGAAGAGAAAAACTGACCTTTTCCTTGTTAAGTATGTTCCACAGTCAAAACTAGTGTGTTTTAAGAGTAGCACGGGGTGCTCCTCATCTCCTGCAGACCTTTCCTGCCCTCCTGGTGTCTCTGTGCTGGCTCGGAGCAGGCTCATCGCTCAGGGGGCTACAGAACAGCGACTAGGGTCTTAGTCAAAGCGTCCCATAAATCAGTGTCCTCGGTGCACAGGGAATTTGAAGGGCATTCAGTCGCCTGTGGACCATGTTGCACAGGCTCTCTAGCCAGTGAGGGATTTGTTTTTAGAGACATTAGGAAGGCTTTTGCAAACAGAGAGACTTCGATCAGCTCACTGAACTCTTAACATCTCCTTGCAGAATCTGTCACAATATTTTCATCTTTAACAGAAATCTCACTGCCATACATTCTCCATGCAATTCTTCTTACATGTTCATATAAATACTCTACATCTCACTTCAGATTCCACACTTTTCAACTGTTTCTTCACTTATGTTTATCCTCTACCATCTATGGTACAGGCCTGGTCAGGCTTATGGATTGTCACTTACCTCAGTTCTAAAGAAACAAAGTTCCAAAGACACACACATATTTTTTTCCTACGTTTCTTCCATTTGTGATCTATCTTTTAAGAACAACTTAAAACAGTTATTAAATTCATATGAATAAGGACTGCCAATTCAAAGGATCGGAGCCACGACAGAAGTGAGCAGCGGTCAGGAGACGTGCGCAGGCCTTGCCCAAGCTGCATGGTCCGTACGGACGGCAGAGCTCGTCCGGCTGTACAGTCCAGCTCCCAGGGACTACGGCACCCGGTGGGACACACAAGTCACGGACTGCGCTCCTATCTTTACCACAGGTTGCATTGCACAGTCCTATACATGTAACGTACCCTCTATTATCCCCACCTGGACGGAAACAGCAAACCTTTGCTTTCGTCTGAGCATCTGAGAGGCAACATTCAGTTGTTTTTTCCCCACTCTCGTATATGCTGTTCTTCCTCATCAAACACTTTGCACAATTAGAACTCCCTGGCTTCCACTACAAATGTTTCTCACTGGGAAATTACCTTTTCTGAATGTGTTCAAAATACATCATTAGTAAATTTGCCGAAGCAAAACCCGTGTTAAGCTTAACAGCTTCATTGCCCATTATATTGATATTTCTTTCCTTTTAAAACAGAAACTGATTTTCCATAACAAAAATTATACTGCCTTTTTTTTTTTTTTTTCTAAAATTCTCCCATTTTCAAGCCACAAGAAAAACTCAACAACCTAAAACTTGCACATCCAGGAAGTATTCTGCCTTTGTGCTGCGTCCTTCCTGTGTCCCTGCTCTGAGTAACCTCTTAATCCTTTTTCATATGGTTTGAACACAATGTGAGATCTGTGCAGACATTACCAGTAATCTTTGTTTTCTAAGGAACTTTTAAAACTGAAATATTAAATTACAAAAAATAATTAGATTTTAAAATGTCAAATCATATAGCTTCAAAGTCATTCATGAATATTTTATTGTAATGAACCGACAAGAAAATGTACGAAAAATACATCTTGATTATAATATCTTAGTGTCTTGTACAGGATAGGTACTTAACAAATTCTAGTTGTTGTGAAATATGCCCTACATCCTCTATCAGGCCACCTTAGCAAGCAAAAAATGTCCTCAAATAGATGAGGGAAGAGCTACATTTCTTCCATTTGGGGAAAATTATGATAATTAAGAATTAGAATGTGCCATTTCTTCTTATGGGCAAGCAGTTTCATGGAGTTAAATCTCAGAAAGAGCACACCACAACATACATGAACATCCCAATGTATCCTAATCACAATGTTTGTAGCATTCTGATTCAGGTTTGCTGAAAACCAGCAAAAGAGCAGCAGATGAACACTGACAAATAAGCACAAGCTGGAGAGCAAGCTGCATTAACATTTCCTTGTTGTTAGATAGAAATGACCTTTGGCATATACTGAAGAATAATAAATCTTTATATCTTTAGGCACTTCTCTGCCCCTTTCCTATTCCGAATAGCACAAATTGACTTATTCCCTTGGTACATAAAAGCACGATTTTTCATAGAGCGTAAAACCTCTGCTTGCATAGTTCACACTGCTGTTATATAAAAAAGGGGAAGTCTCATCCCAAATCAAACGCATGAAGTACAAAAAAAAAGTCCCTTTTTCTTTCATTCCTTTGACTTTAGCAGTATGAAGTTTAAATGTTAGGGCTATTTTGGAGAACTTAGAAAGTTACCCAAATCTCCTTTTAAGCACATAAGAAATGAAGTTGCTATCAGTTTTTGAGTCATACGCAGACATTTATTTGATTCACACATTTTAGGTAGTCCTTCTCCGTGATGGATGGATCCACACTTTATACTTTCTATTATTCTGAGACGGCCCTTGGTGCTGAGCAGCCTACAGCACTAAGAGCATCTATTACCAGAACATGCCTAAAACAAAATACATCTATCAAGAAAAAAGTGACAGATCTACACCAAAGGATTCCCAGAGTGAGTCCACGAGAGAAGCATCAGTATTCTGACAATAGCTGTTAGATTCTTTGAAATATTTTTCCCTTCTTAAGGGCCTGTTTTTTTTTTTTTCATAAAAGAGGCCAGCTTTGTATTTTAGAGGGTACATGTACTTTGCTTCGTAACAATATGTCTTCTGATCTTTCATTATCCACAAGTGGCAGTTAATTTATATGATAGCTTTATAGCAATTCCAATTCTCTAACCATTCCTCACAATACAGAGACAAGACAGCAGTACATGGAATGATTGACTATGTTTTTTTGCTGCACCTTTGCCAATTTTGGGTCTGCAAAGCCATTGACTGGTATTTACTTCCTCAGTTAATCCTGTTTCTGTTGGGAATTTGTGTGGGACTTCAATGTTCTGGCTATTATGCAATCTGGCAGCTACATTTACAAGCAGGCAAGATGCTTAAATCAATGCAGAAAAAGAAAGAGGTTTCATTACCAAATATCAAGATTATTACGACCAATTTAGAAGAGGGATCAGCAGAGGTTTGGAAGCTCCACAGTAAATTAAGGAAATACTCAGGAATAAGCTAGAATTTCAACAATATCCTTAATGGTTTCTTTCATTTCACAGCAAGTTACCTGTTTCATTCTCTTTCTGATCATCTTGCTTTCTTGATGATTTTTATGCCTGCAACATTGTTTTGCACCTATTTTTCCCACCAAGCCACAACCCACAAATTAGCATCTTTCTTCAGTCCTCCCTATGCTACAAGCTCACCTTCTAGATAGGAAGCAAACTACTTTGCGTGACAAGCTGGCTTCTAGCAGAGCTCTCTTCAAAAGGAGTTTTTCAGACTTGCTATCTTTGCAGATGAGTGCTCAAATAATAGAGATATGTAGTGAAGCATTATATGAATATTAAAGGAACATAACCCTTGTCTGGATAATGCACTCCCTTATTCGAGTGGCGACTATGGCAGATAAGTGAATGTCAAGGTTCACAGACCGCCTGGACCCGTTTGAATGATCCTCAAAGGCCAACAGAACCAAGTGAGCTCCAAGCCGCTCTGAGGAACTTCACATGCTGACGTTTAGACTCATCGTTTCTGTGTGGCAGAACAACATGAAGACCATTAAGATGGGCTCACCAATATAGTAACTCACCACAGCACTGTGTCTATCTGTGCACACACCAGCTTCAGAGAGAGAAGTGGAACAGATTCAACAAGCCTGGTGAGGAATCAGTAACTGAAATTTGATTAAGATCTGACTCTACTATAAAGAACGTGTAAGTTTACCCAATACTTGTGCAAGAAAGACAAGTTTCTGCGTTTTCAGATCACAGTCCTCAAAGTTGCAGTCAAGTGTTCCCCATTTTTTGCCCATCTGTCTAATCGGCTATAAGCCCGGCCTGCCCTGGAAGGGAGTCGGTGTCATTATCCCCTCGCTGTAATTGGCATGGCAGGATGGAGCAGCATGTGCAACCCCCTCCTGGTGCAAGAGAGAGTGAAGAGGAACCAAACAAGTCGGCCAGATGTCACGGAGACCCAAGGAAGGGAGCTGCAATCCAGAGGATGAGCGAACACGCTGTCTGCTTGCCATACGGGGAAGCTGTTTCTTCCCACCCTCCATTTTCTGTATTTTCCACTGTTTCTGGGAGGAGGTAGGGAGAGAGATCTCTGATCAAAGGTGTTGCATTTCAGTAACATTGAGTGCTGAAGTATTTTACTTCTCATTAGATTTTTCATGGGCCTTGTTTTAACGGCAACACTGGGGCATGAAAGAGGGCAAAGAACTTAATCAAAAAAAGACTAACCACTTTATTCTGACAGTTTCTTGACCTCTTCTGAAAACTTCCTTTTGGTGCAACCCTCTCTCTCTCTAGAGAGCCAAGTGCCACAAACATGACCAAAAATCAGTCATACCTGGTCCTTGCAGCAGAGGAATTAGTCCAAGGGGGAAGGAGGGAAATTTTGTTTTGTGATGTCCTGTACAAAAAGCCACTAATTTGTGTTAGAACATTTAAAGTTCAGATTCTGTTTATCTAACAGGGCATGGAACAAATCATCGGTATGTTAGAGCTAACTGGATTGGTTCTTGCTTTATACACAGCCCATGCTTGTGTTCAGAGATTAAGAAAAAAATGAAAGTAAGATTTGATTGAAGTGACAAAAAAGACATCACAGCCCACATTATTCAACCCCCAACATCACCTACTTCATCCATAGTTGAATGGAATCAAATGCACCTCAGGGCTGGCATGTCTTAGTGTATACCAGACCTCTAAGACAACCCAGTGGTCTATGAGACCCACCATGACTCTTTTTACCCTCTTTCCTTCCACTCTTTTAGGCTGATGATGCATTTCAGACTTTCTTTGCCGGTAGCTTTGCAGTCATTGAAAGGTAAAACCCCACTGTAGTACTGAACTCCCTCTCCTCTCACTCCCCAATGCCTTCCTTTTCTCAAAAATCAGACCAGGGATTTTTCTTGTCATTTCCTTGTTAACTATATAGGAAATAATGTTTTTTAATCTCATTCTTTTTCAGTTCTGGCATATAATAAGCAGAGATCATTTCAGATCTCCACACAAGTATAATGTTCACAAACATGCAGCCTTGGCTTATTTAAATTATTTCCGAGTCCTCCATCTAGAAGGAACCATGTTACCTTACATGTCTGTCCAGAATCAAAGATGGAAGCAAGCTAAATAGGTTCCAGATGGAGTGGACTTCAGCTAAAGAGGGAAAGTCAGGAGCTTAAGCATATGACAGACCTAGAGGCAAGTCCAAAGCTGCCAGGAGCTGCCTTTGGAGTCTGCCAAGGAGACAGATGCTCATGCCAACAGTGCATAGACTGGCATCATTTATATCACATCAGGCCTCATGCTGTCATGATGCCACAGCACGAAGTACTAAGACAGCTACTATTTAAAAGAGAGCAATCACACTGCATATATTTAGATCATATATCCAGTAACAGTTTTCCAACTATATTTACCCTTATGCTTCTTGGCATTTAAGACATAAATGAATACAGTAAGATAGGGCATGCTTTAACTCTTCAAGGAAATGTTACATGTGAAGCAAAGTACAAACTAAGCTGTAATATTTATATCAACTGGAACTGCTTCTCAGATGCAGATTCCCCACCTGCAATGCCAGGGAATGGTCTCCTTCCCCCTCCCAATGCCATTTAATTTCATGTTGCAAAACCTGAATGTAAAGTACATTGTTTGAGCGCCAAAAGCTGCTACAATCTAAACACACAGAACATATCCAAAACATAATTTGCATTTAGCAGTTACATATATTGTTTCTACTTTCATGCTCTAGCACTTGGAACATCTTTCTGTCTCAAAATACATTAGCAGCAACTTCAGAGGAGACCGCTGCAGCTCTGAACTACATGCACAGCAGGAAGGATTAACTCGGTTCTCTATGGAGACCTAGGCATAAAGTGTGTTAAAACCTATCTATGTCTGACCAGGGGCCTGAATAAACACTGGCAATTGTTTCTGTATTTAACATGCTTCTGTAGCGTGTTTACATATCCTGGGGCCCACACCATCCCAATATGGCCCTTCCATTAAGGAGCTTTGTCCTAAGGAAGCTGAGGGACATCTCAACATTTGAGAACCCTGAAACAACACTGTAATTTGCCCAGGGCGGTACCTGGGCTTCACCAGGAGGTGACCTGAATGCAGTCTTGCAGAGAGCAGACTACTCCACAAGGCTGCAGCATCAAGGAAAAACAAAATTATCCTGGAGGAGGAAAAAAAAATAGAAAAAAAATCAGCACTCTGTCAGGCACAGCATAAACAACAAAGCAGCTCTGTTTGTTTCGAGGCCTTCTGATGTTTTTCCATGGCTTTCTATTCTTTACCATCTGCATCTCCTTGTTTCTGCATCAAATAAGCATCTTCGCACCAAGCCCTTCTCGCTGAGCTCCAGCACTCCCCTCGTGCAGACAGGCAGAGGGTCACCTCAGCTGCTCAAGTCTTGCATCTCCCCCCCAGAAATGAACAAAACCTACTGGCTTGGTTAATCCATGGCCAAACATTCTGCTCTCAAACCCTGTACTCCTGACACCCCTCTGATAGTATGAAATATGCATTTCACTCATATAAACATATCAGAGAAAGCTCTTAGGAAAACAGAGCCTAATGATCGTGGCAGCAGCATCCACATAAGACCTTTGTTGGAAGAGGCAAAGGAGTAGATTGAAGAATTGATAGGTTCAAATAATCTTTAACAAATAAAGTATGTTATGGAGGAATACTTTAGGGATGAAAAGCTCTCCTTGCTCGCAGGCTCAAATTCCAGTCAGGAATCAGTACACTGCTTATTTTATGTTAAAAATATATGTATGGGTGTAGCTTTGCCCCTCCCCTGTAGAATTTCCTTTATAACATGTGTCATTTTGAATATAAAATATATTTAAAACACATCCTTTGCAAACACTGTAAAGGTTAAAAATCTGCTTTTAAAGTTACAATTAATAGAGCATTCATAGTGCAGATATTTGAAAAGAATACATTATATCCACTTAAACCAATTGACTTACAATTTTGTTAATGTGACAAAAGTTATAAGTGGATTTTATGTCCTAATGATTAGGTTTTTTTTTGTTTTTTTTTTTTTTTTTTTTTTTTTTCACAGAGTAAAATCCTTAAAAATCCACATAATTATTTCAAATACTAAAAACAATGGCCATAGTTCTCTTTACTAAACATAACATCTGTTTCCCATAGAAAACCAAACTAAAAGCCTTATTCGAGTTACAGGAATTATGTCAGTCTGATCTCAAACACATCAGTCAAAAGAGCTTTTTGTTTCTCCATTCACGGAAAGCATCTTTGTTATGTTTTTCATATTTAAAAGTACAGGTAATAGGAAAAAAAAAAAAAGAGGAAAATAGAAAGGAGAATAAATATAGCAGGAAAGAAATCACAGTGGCCTTGGAAAAAGAAATACCATTAAAAAGGCAGTCTGGACCAAGATGCCTTTGTTCCTCAGCTGCTAGGGAAACTTAGGAATTATTTTCATTTGGTCAGTTACTGCAACAGTCTTTTCAGTATTAAAGCATCAGATTTTGTTCAGAGATATTTTGGACAGTTACAGCATTTCCTTCACAGGTGGGTTTGTCCAGGTTCATACGATCAGCCTTCTTACCCTAAAGCCAGCCTCCCCTCTGCAAGAGCTAAGATGCGCATTACTAGAGGGCTGGCAAGGGCTGCAGCAGCAGGGCTCGCAGCAGGAGCCCCGCTCTGAGCAGTGGCTTGGCAAGGCTTCCCGGTCTCCAGGAGCAGGGCCCTTCAGGCAGGGCTTCCTGGTCTCCAGGAGCAGATACCTCCACATCTGCACACTCCTGCCTGAGCAACTAGCGCAAACTGCTGGAAAAGAAACTTCTGGAGAGCTCTTCACTAACCAACCCCTCTACACCTGAAGCAGCTGAATAAGCACCTGAAGCAGCTTAAAATCCATTAGGGAGCCATGTCTCCAACAGGTATATTTAATTTAATTTGTATTTAATACTGTTACACTCCTTCCCCTCTTCCTTATAAGTCCCCGTATTTCACATGCAAACAAGCTCAGGCTTGGAGCTCTGGGCAGTCACAGTGAAGGCCCATCCAGCTCAAGGTCCCTTCCTAGAAAGAGCCCCAAGGGCAGGCGTTGTTGTGAACGTACCACCAACCCAGCATGGCTCGTCTTCCCTCTCAGCCAACAGCCACCTTCAGCCGAGCAGCGGCCGGAGCTGCACGTTATTTCCTTAACAGCCCCTGCGTGGTATCTCTGCGGTGAACTTGTCTGCTCTTCCCCGAGTCCCTGTGACCTTACCCGTAACTACTGAGATTACGTGGATAGCTGAGACGTGTACATGTCCCTAAATCATCATTCAAATATACTCAAGTCTCTGGAGTTTATAACTTAGTTCCTGCTGGTTGGATAACTGCTAATGTTACTCATAATGATATTCATTTACATACTCAATGCTCTTTGAGTTCCATCTAAATAACTTGGACCTCATGTGTGTGTCCAGGACTCTCGAAATCTGTTCTTGCAGATAAAAATCAAACTAACCAGATTTCCCCTCACTGAGTATGGGCAGTTGCAAACCAGCGCCTCAAAATTACAGAGGCTCCGGTTGCTACTGGCCAAGAGGCGATTCGAACAGTGTAAGAGCACACATGTACCGAAATAAATGAATTTGTGAGAGCAAAGCCTTAGGAAGAGATAAGAGTTTTAAAAAATGTACTTGAGAATAATATTTACTACAACTACAAATATCTTGCAACTTACCATTGCTGATGTGCAAGTTTATTTAAATTGCTGAGTGATATTTTACTGAGGAGAGTATATTCTACATAAGTGACTATAACGTTGTAGTTGCTACGCTATTTGCATAACAAGATCATTTTTAGGATATCCTTAGAGGAAGAACAAGAAAGGAAGTAAGGCTGCCTCATCAAAATATGAAACTCCCAGTAGGACAAGAAAGTTTCAACCTTCCAGATATGAAACATATTACATAGCATTCACACTCGAGCAACTGATAGACTGGTTTAAAAGACAGCCATGCAGTCAGCAGAACAGATAACCTTGTGGGAAAAATATATATGAATTTTTTATCTCTCCAGGTATTATTCATTTGCTGAAACTGGAGAAGCGAAGATCCAGAGCTGCCGACCATTATGATTACAAAAGAAATGTGATTAGCTCTATACAGAAAATTTAAATCTAGCCTGTACATTCTTATGAAGCTTCAGGAGGAAAATCTTTTTTAATAATATAAAATACTTCGGTATCCTATTTCAATCATGGTGTTACTGCAGTCATTCAGAAATTGTGACAGAGTTTTTATATTAAAAGTGCATGGTCTTTCCATGGATATTGGCAATTCTTTCGGGCCCAATCCTAAGTCAAAAGCTTTTCTATTCCTCCATACGTTTTGTATTAGGCCTTTAGTAAACTGAAATGAAACAAATCCCAGAACACTTAAGCGCGTTGCCATTTATCAAACAGCCAACTAAAACTGCAGAGGCATTTGGAGTCACGGGCTTTCTAGCATCTCCAGTGAAATATAACCCAAGCATAAAGCAGGGCCAAATTTTAACTCTGACTGTAAAATAGGGGAAAGAAATATGCCATAACACTAGGCATATTTTAAGCAATGAGGCCCAAGAAAAAAAAATAAATTCTCTAAAAAAATCTCTACAGAGGCTAAATACCTCCAAGTGCCAGATTCTAGAAATTGTAAAAATAAATCATCCTTTTTTCCTACCTGGAGATGAACCTTTTAAAGAAATTTCCCCATAGGAAAAAAGACATGAAAAATATTTGAAATGCAGAATCTTTCTTTATTCCTTAACTTCAGAGTTTCAAGAATCATTTTACTTGCCACTTATGCATCTTGAAATTACACTAATTTTCTATTCCTGTCTACTGAGACATAAGTAAGATAGCAATCAACTGGGCTGGACATGAACGAAGAAGAGAGGAACTGGTGATCAGAAGGACTGGCAGAGCTCTCTACTGTTATATTTTTCAAGGAATGTATGAAACGTTTGGTACAGGATGCTTGTATGTTTTTTATGGAACTAACTGTATGGAAATTTGGAGACCACTATTTGCATTTGTAGATAAGAATCACATATTAAAAAACATCATTTGTACAACTGAGATAATGGTACGGTCCCATCTCATGCAGTCTTTTCATTTTATGGTTGTCCATCAAAGATGTTTCATTCTCCTTCCATAGATGTGAGCACTGAAGGGCACTGCTCACTGTTCACCATATTTAAAAGCTATTAGATAAAATATTTCATACAGCACCAGGATGAACATTAGAAGGGTTATTATTAACACTAAAACCAACTGACACATGAAAAGTTACACAAATAGCCTGCATACTAATCAAACCACTGAAGTTATAAATTTCTATTACTACTGTTAAGAAGTATTAATACAGCTGTAAATACATGTCTCAACACAGAAGGTTTCTATTCCTCTCCTGAGGTGTTTTTTTTTTCATCCTTTTGAAATTACAACATTTACTTAAAAGCATATTGGATTCCTACAAGAGCAACAACCCTTTTCATCTGGAACAGCTTGAAAAAGTTGACATAAACTTGTAAATAGTTTTGATCTGCTCATATCTTAATTTTTATATTAATAAAATATTTAATAAAAGGATGTCACCAATTCTACACTCTGGAGAAAATGCTGGACGCGGATAGCACTGCATTTCTCTTGTAGAGCATTTGGAAAATTAATTAGGCCTGAAACTTTGGGTGAAATCCTACCAGATAATTTTTCTCTCCTCACATACTATGATTTCTATATTATGATCAAAGTCCTTTGCCATTCTTTAAAGCTAAAGCCTGGGAGAAGTTATTCACTAAATCTGAGTTTATGAATCCAAAATAATGAAATCATGTCTTTTCTTGTTTTAAAGCCTACTTGATCACTACGGATTGAAAAGAAAAATCAGTGGGCCTTTGCTATAAGCTTTCAAGAGAAGACACAGAAACTGATAGATCAGATGCTTGACAAATGGCAGATTGCCAGAGAGTCATCCATATGGCTCTCCAGATAGTGTCTGAATAAGATGAAAGTTTTCTTTGACTGAAAAGCCTACAGTTTCAGACGCTTCCCTCACACCCTGAAATTTGTATTAATAAGGCCTAATTCAGAAGTTTTCTGTGCAAAACACGTTCTCACTTGGCCAGAAGATGGGTCAATTATTATCGTAACATTCATCTGCTGCTTTGGTTGCCAGGCTCTTCACACTGCAAGAAATTAGTCTGTGATGCTGAGAGCATCAGCCCTTCCTAGGGAAAGTCACAGGCTGGAATCCCGGAATTCACCTCTGCAAGAGAAACCTGGGCTGCAGAATTTATGCACTAGATCCATTAGAAAGCTTTTTTTTCTTTCTACAGCTGTCTGTAAAATGGGCTAATGTCCACTTATTTTAAATGTGCCTCAAGATTCCCAACAAGTGTTGGACACTTACAGACAACTATTTTGTCTGTAAAGTCTAACCCTACTCTAACAATTTAGTGACACTACTGCAGATGGAAATCAGTGCAATGACCACCTATGTACTCAATGGGGAAGAACTGAAGATATTGTATTTTAGCTCACAATCTCTTTCCAGTGTATGTAGATAACCCAAAAGTGGACAAAGTAATACCTAACAACTGCTCACATTTTAGGCACTTCAGGAGGGTGAATAAGGGAGAATGTAGTGCTCTACTTCAAGCAAAGAGATTAAATGTGATGAAATTATTAAGTGAATGAATGTCACACAGTCCAATTCATATGGTGACTCAGTCTTTTCACGGTAGAAGACACCACAGTAGAAAAATTCAGTCTATGCTACTGCCGGTTGATTAAGTTTACACTTTTGTCTTGGTCTATGCTTTAGATTCAGATAAGGTGTATCAAATATGATTCACCTTTTTAAAAATCCAATTATTTTATTATTAACAAATACAATTTATTAATATCTCAAATATGTCAAATGGATTTTTAATTGAGAAGTAATTGCATTTTGCCTTATACAGTCTTTGTTGATTTTATAAGCTTATCATCAATCCTTTGGTGATTTCTCACCTGATAAAGAAATAACATATCTAATTAATCATGTTGTGTAATAACAAATCTCCTATTTAGAGGTACAGTAATTAGATTGGGAAAATGTTAGGAAAACAAGAAAATTATTCCCCAAGGTGGAGGAATTGTGGGTTCTACTTGAAAGGAAGATATGGCAGTTTGCAGAGTTGATTAATTAGTTTTAAGAGGATCTCAAAAAGCTTGGTACTTTGAAGTATGTAATCAGTTTGGAAAAAAAATATCTGTGCTACGAAGATACCTTGTACCAACTTTCAAAATATTATCTGTGGCAAAACACAACATTTGCTTTGCTATATGAAAAACCTGTTTTCACTTTTGGAGACACAGTATGATAAATTTTGGCAAGCTCAGTGATTTCCTATCTGTGATTCATTTGGCAAGGCAGAAATGCTAAACAAGAAGCTTGCCTTGAATTTACATACCCCATCCACACAGCTTCATCTGCAGCAGCTGAGAGTAAAGAAGCTGCACGTTCCAGAGAAAACTCCTTTTGGACAAGAGTCCGTAATGAAACACACTTAAAATATGTGGTCATTCCCCACCATATGCATATTTTTATCACACTTATTAAATGTCCTAAAAAAGTAAAAATGCTTTTGCATCTCATTTTGACACCTGTGGCAGACAAGGATACCAGTTTAAATGACTGATTTCAAGCTGAGAGCCTCAGCAAACTGCAGATCACAGCAACTGTGAGCAGTGCAGCTGTGGTCTCATTCTGAAAGCATCACCCTATCTGGGCACATGTGCAAGCTTCAAGAATGAATGAACTGTTGTTTCTCGAGGGAAGAAAACAAGAATAGAACATTAAACCCTACTAGTCAGGTAAAAGTGAATCTGAAAATCTCTGCAGAACAGGCAACGATCAAGTATTTTTCTTTGAAAAGCAAAAACATAATGGAGAAGAGTCACTGGCATTTTGAAAATGTTGAACTTCACATAATCACAAAGAATCACAGAATGGTTGAAGTTGGAAGGGACCTCTAGAGATCATCTAGTCCAACCCCCTGCTCCAGCAGGGTCACCTAGAGCATGTGGCACAGGGTGGCATCCAGGCAGGTTTGGAAGATCTCCAGAGCAGGAGCCTCCACAGCCTCTCTGGGCAGCCTGTGCCAGGGCTCTGGCACCCTCACAGCAAAGAAGTTCTTCCTCATACGAGATTAAACTTCCCGAGGGCAGCACAGGCCTTGGGAGTGTCGGCCACTCCTCAGTTTGGTGTCACCTGCAAACTTGCTGAGGGGGCACTCTGTGCCCTTGTCCAGGTCACTGATGAACAAGTTGAACAGCACCAGGCCCAGTACTGACCCTTGTGGGACACCCCTGGCCACAGGCCTTCAACCAGACTGGGCCCCATTTGTCACCACCCTCTGTGCTCTGTCATCCAGCCAGTCCTCAATCCACTTCACTGTCCGTCCATCCAGTCCAGACCTGTGGAGCGTCCCTAGGAGGATGTTATGGGAGACCGTGCCGAAAGCCTTGCTGAAGTCAAGGTGACAACATCCACGGCTCTGCCATCGTCCATCCAGCCGGTCACCTCATCGTAGAAGGCTGTCAGCTTCATCAGACACAACTTCCCTTGGTGAATCCATACTGACTACAATTACATTCCCTTTCCTGAAGATAGGGTGCGAGCAAACAGCATGCCTCTCCTCAACAAAATTAAATAGAAAACACTAGAAACACTTTAGAAAAAGAGTCTGTTTCTTTCAAATAAATCTCTGGAAGAGTAACAGGTCATAATAGTAGTTTTTATCATATGCCTATGGGACAGCCCTTTGAAGAACTGTCTCTGAGTCAGTCAGCTAGCCTGTGATTTGACCTCTTGAGGAGCAATAAAATGCAAACAAAGTAGGATATCAGCTTATTTTTATTTGTAACATAACTTTCCACAGTTATACTTTTTCCTTAAATATAAGTCATATAGTGATACACGATAAAAGTCATGGCCCAAATTTCTCTTTTACTATTTTTATTCCCACCTGCCCTTTAAAAATATGCTGAGTCTGACATGCCCCCTTCCCCCTCACCACTTTTCTTCCTTAGTTCTTTCAATACCAGGGCCACCAGCCTGTCCTGGTAAGATCATCCTGCCTCCTAATGCAGGAGCTGCCTCTTGTGTGACACAGTCAGCTTCTAGCAGGTTGTCCTGGCTCAGCTACATCACTCCTCTTTGCCTCTTCTTGCTATTAAATCTTCCTTAGTAGGAGTTTTACTGAGCTCTCTGGTATATCACCGTCAAAATGTCTATTATTCAAAAGAAAGAATTTCCAGACTCTTCCAAACGGCACCCAACAGGAATTTAACATTCTAACAATCCTGCCATTGTATGGATACCATTTTGCAGAGCAAAATGAATTTTATCAGTTCTACAAGCTCACAGTCCTGGAATCCTAAAATATCATAAGGTACCTCGTTTCTATAATATTCAAGCTTTAGATCTAATCATGTTGTCGAAGAAGTCATAATGCTCTTTTCTTACACCGTTTTAGAAAGCGTAATCCTAAAAGCATTTCCCTCTCAATTGCTTCATTTTCAGGAGCAGGCTCCAAAGAAAGACACCCTCATCCACCCCTCATTCCTTCCCAGTTTCTTCAATGCTAATTAATTTTAGTGGATTGTAAGCCTGTTGGTCACAAAAGTCTCTATCATCTCTCTCCTCTGGTGGCTCAAAATTATCCTCCTACAATGGGGAATATCTTGCCAACAGTATTACCAGGCAGAGTTCCAATGAATTTTAGAGGCTCCATAGCTATACTATATTTCAATAGGTATATAGTACTAAAGTCTCAAAAATTTCCTCTGCTGCACTCCAAAATTTATTATTAAACCAAAGATAGAGGTATGATTATAAAACATTCCTGTCTTTTCTTTTTATTTCCCCTTTTAAATAATTTCTCAGTCACAAGAAACTTTGTGTATTATAACTTACCTGGACTCAAAGTCCTAAAATACTTAGGCAATAAACCAAACCAGACTTACTCGGCATCTTTTCTGCAGCACCTGCTTAAAGCACACAACATTATCCTTACAGCACCTTCCACAGACATGGTTTATTTGTGAAATATTTATTTTACTTTTTGGTGATTATTTGCAATCCTAAAAAAAAAATAAAGTATTCACGCAACATTCTTTCACTTAATGTAATCTTCAAATTTCTGCTATATTTTATACTACCAAGTAAACATTCCTTGACTCTCTTTCTCCTGTCACACTCCAGCAGCTGGGTCCTTGATGAATCTGGAGATAAATTAGTTTAGATCTGACAACATTCATCTTGTTTGCTAATTTTAAACTTTTTTTTTCCTCTCAATTCAGGCATCATTTCATTCAGCTATTCCTGATACTCATTTATTGGCAACTACAGTAGTCCCTGGCAGCTGGCAGTATGAATTATACCTATTTATCCTTGAAATGGGCCAGCAGTACAAAATTTAAAACCAGCTGAAAAGTCCAAAGACAGAAGTCCAAAGACAGGAGATGACTATGAGAAGAACTGTCATCAAGTGCTTGAATTTCTAGGCAAAAATCCAATTTATGTTACTCTTAGTGTAGTCTTAATAAACATATTTTCTAAGTGTATAAAAAAATAAAAATCGGCTCAAAACTTTGCTCTCTGCTTTGCTAGTACTAACAATCATACTATTTAGCACCTAGGTCTGTATTCTACATACCCCTCTGAATAACTTCCTATCATATTTCATACAACCACATGCAGAGCAGTCACTCATCACCTGAAACTAATGAAAATTGTTTCTTAAGGCTCAAAGTAGTCTGGTGTTGTCTCTGCCACAGACTGCCAGTCTGTGAAGTCTCTCCCGTATGCATTTATTTTAACAGTAGACATGGAATAATTCTTGTTTCCTGAACACTGTCACAAATTTCACAGTACAAGGCCATTGATTACTATGGATATGCAGCATATCTACAAGGGGGAAAAAAAAAGGGGGCCCAAAGAAAAAGTTGCTGCTATAAAACTATATAGTTACTCATGACACTGCATCCAACAAAAAAGAAACATTTACTTTATGAAAGCCGGCTGCTTCTTGATGAATGCTGAATCTGAATATAATAAACAGGCATCATAACCGACACATTTTTCTTAACCAACACAAGTCAGGGCCAAGTCTCCCCTGGCATATGTTTACGCTATATATTGCAGGCACACTCTGCTTGCTCTCTGAGCCTAAAAAAAAGCTATATAACTGCAATGGCAT
This sequence comes from Crypturellus tataupa, assembly GCA_034781795.1. Classification (NCBI taxonomy): domain Eukaryota; kingdom Metazoa; phylum Chordata; class Aves; order Tinamiformes; family Tinamidae; genus Crypturellus; species Crypturellus tataupa. Next base: position 2,936,291 of record JAWLRI010000115.1, read on the forward strand.
GATGTGATGCCTACATTAATAAACCCTGCTGAGAGGCAGCTTTATTTGCGCAGACTTGCTGCTGTGCTAACACAGTTGCACAGTTTTCTTTTAGCTCAGAGCTCACATAGAATAATCCCAAATGTATGGTATAAAGATACCAATGGTTTAAATCCACCAGAAGAAAAATCTCTGCATTTTTATACCCATGTTATAGTAGTACCTGCAGCCAGGTTGCTGATGTTGCAGGTATAATTCCACCAACCAAACTGCCATTTATATTGAAATGACATAGTATGTAGGAAACACACTGATATGAGCTATGCCCTTGCAGGAAAGCTAATCTGTCTGCAGGTTTGATCTTGCTGCAGTTTATCGATGTATTATTTTTTTCCTACTTATTATGAAAAGAAAGTCACATTTTAACATAGCACTCTGAAAGGAGACATATTTAATACTCACACAAACATTATGATAAGCCAAAAAATGTATTATAGAAGGCTAAAACAAACTTTAGCTACACCTTCTTTTTACTACTATGCACTATTGATACTAATGTATTAATAGGATTTTTTTATTATTATTATTTTGCATCACATTGCCAGAATTTGCAAAAAAATCATGTTGGTGTTTGTAAAACATCCACTGCAATCAGAGATTATCAGATTAGTAAGCAAGTGTGGAAAGAATGTCCTCTTCAGCTTCATTTCATATACATGTGCAAAAATGGAGAAGCACATGCAAATCTATGCATCTGAACTGAGATATATATACCTATTATTTTATCTGGGGAGAAAAGAAACTAAAAGAAACTATACTAAAAGGGATGCAGCAGCTAATGCCTCTTTCCTCCAAACTATCTAATACACGAACAGGTTACAGTTTTTTTTTCTTTTTCATTTGTTTCTTTTTTGCAGAGAGGAATCATTCTAATGCACTCTTTGATAAAAACTGAGGGCCTATAAAACTCCGTGCAGATATTATAGATTCCTTGTCAATCCTTTAAAACAAACTTGAAACCCTAAAAAGGAGCGAGGAGGATGAACAGAAGTTACCTCTCAAGTATATTGTAATGAAGCAGTACAATCTATTTTATCCCTCTTATCTTATCCCTAAGTACCCTAGAAACATTTACTGTGTGCACTAACAGCCTTACTGGATAAAGAAATGCTATTCTAGCTCTAATATAGAATCTAATATGTATGGATTGCACCACATTGCTTCAGACAATCATTCATCATGAACTAATTAAAAACATCCTCTTAAGTTTAATTGTGGGTCTCTAATGATATTAGATGAAGACAATGCCTTTCTCGAGGAGTTTACAAGTGCCTGTTCTTTGCCAACAGAGAGCTGTCATCCACTTGGTGGTTTCAGCTTTCTTTCAAAATTATGCTGGAAGAAGCACTTCTGAAAAGCCTCGAGAAAAAATAAAAGTAGTGAACATCTGCTGATATTGATTCCTGTGAATCTGAAACTTTATGAAACCATAGATGGGATGCATTTGACAAGCATTTTTCTGGAACTGTTTCAGACTTAAGCAAATAACATCTGTTAATATTGATTTTTGGGTTACACTGAAACTTTCAGAAGAATTAAAATCAGTGGGTGATTGAAAAGCATTCCATACATGTTAGAAGATCAAACATAAAGGAAGAGTTTAAAGAGCCTGTTTCCTCTAGCTTTATTAATAATCTACAAACCATTCTCCTCTAGAAAAAAAATAAACTGAAGAAATGTGAAAAAGTTTGCTTTTTTAAAATTAACACAGTAAAACATCAGAGAATATAATTATTGTATATGAAAGCTGATGAAAATGTCTGATGCAACATTTTTCAGTTCTCATAAGCTGACATAAATATTTACAAAGCTACATTACAATAAAAAAATTTAAATCTATAGAAGAGAAATCATCATGATAGTTGAAGATAGTTCCCTGTTTGAAAAGACTTCTTGCAAGAACAAAAAAAAAGTTATTTCTCCAGTTAAGAAAACAAAATAATAAATTAACAAATTATAATAATAGGCTCTTAAAATCCATTTGTAATATCTTTGAATACCTTTAGCATCAATAAACTAGGAAAGGTATCTTTAGGTTTGAAATTTATTTAATCTTTATTTTTAGTGACATTTTTCTGTAAGAGTGAATTTATAGAGAAGTCATTAATTTACTCCCACCTCTGATTTAGCAATTGATCCAGTAGAACTAAAATACACAGCCTCCAAAAAATCAACAAGAATTGTTGATATATCTTTTATAGTGCTTAGATTAGCTATAGTTCTGCCGTAATTGGGCATTCATGTAGGCAATATGCAGTGTTAATATTACATTAAGCAGTATGGAATGGCAAATGTTATAGGAAATGCTTAATCTTGTACGATTAATAAAAAAAATATTTTCCAACAGAATGTCATTTTACAAACATCTTTTCCTGAAGCAACTGGACTTGCTGATTACCAAACAAACTGCTTTTCTTTACCCAGGTAGCAGTCACAAGGAAGAACAAACCCTTCTGCCAAACTCTTGCATCTCTTCCAGCCATAGACTGAGCCTGATGACGAGCAGGTAATGGTGCTAATGAATCATCTTCACTTAGAGGTCGAACAACTTCACCCACACTCCCAGCTTTTGGCAAAAATCATTTCAATGTTACCACCTGCCTGAAAATAAATCATTTATTCATAGAAATTAGTGCATAGAAGAATGTATTTACTTTTATAAATTTACTCTAGCAGTTAAGTTTTTGCGGCTCCCCTGTCCTACAGAAATTCTGTTTGCACTTGAGAGATTTCTTGTGAGTCTCCACCATATGGAGGTAGCAGGCAGTTCTATTTATCTCTCACCCCATATGAAGTAGCACCAGCTAGCCCAGGATCTTGCTGGTAAATCTAAGCATGACATGGGTAATGTTAGTAGGCAGAGGGAAACACTTGACAGCACCGTGTGCTTCCTTCGGTGGAGAACATCTGTTCCCAAATCACCAAAGAAACTACCATGAAGAAATCTTCATGGATTTCTTCTTGTTGATGCTGACAGTCATACAGGATGGACTATAACACATATTTCTATGTGTGTACACATACATATATGTTGACTATCTGGATCTTGTTACGTTGCACACAGCCCCCCATCCTCTGACAGCTATACTATATGTCATTTATAAGTTCATTACCTTTAGAACTTTATTATTCTTACTTTTTTAGTCCAAAACAACATATGTGGATTTTTATTTTTCAAGTAAGTTGCAGCCAGTAGCGAACATCTTATCTGTCCTTGAGTCTTTGGCTCCTCAGGGATAAGGGAGCTGCCCAGAGGACGCAACTCTTCCAAGGCAGCTGGCCAGCAAGGACAAGCACTGCAGCACCTTCCCTGTGGACGACAGAGCTCATCACTGTGAGAACACTCTGTAATAAATAAATAAATAAATAAAAACTTCAGCAATTCTTAGTATGCTACAAAGAGATTAATACAAGGAACTACTTGACATTTACATGAGGAAAAATATACTTGAAATAAATGCATATTTTAAGGAAGTAATTTTCTTCCAACAGACAAAAAAAAATTACAAAGGGCTCATTTTTAAAAAGAAAGAAGAATGAAAGTCCTGTTTTGAACTCTGGAAGATGCAGAGATAAAACGGTAACAGAGCATGATGTAAAATCTAAGAGGAATAAAGCACAAAACTCAGTTGGAAATGATTTCACAGTTGATGTCCAGTTCAGAGTTAAGTCTGGCCCCAGCCCAGAACGCTTCTGAGGATCCAAACCAGAGTCAATAACAACCAGCACCAGTGCAGCTGGCAACCACCACTCACGCGCTCTTGCGAGATGCCTTCAATCGATAACCAAACAGCAGCCCTGCTTCATAAACATCCTTTCACAGCACAAACACTGCTCAAGGGGCACCCTCCAAATTACATGTTTTGCTGAATGACTTAGAACAAAAACAGTAGCCAACAAAAGAGAAGCACATACAAAGATAATTCAAGTCAATTCAGCCAGAAATATCCAATAGGAACTACAAATTATCAGGCAGAGAATTCCTGGTCCCTGACCAAAGCACAGTCCACTTCTTCTATATATATTAGTACACTTTCAACTAAGAACACACCATGCGATTACAATTTGTACCTTCCTTCTCATACTTGCTTCCAAGGACATCAACCTCTTTCCTTAGACACTTGAAAGATTGACAGATACAGAAAACAAAGGCCTTCCCGGTATCTTCTGACTCTAACTCACTGGATTACTAAATTCCGTAATGAAGAATTTAATGCTAATTGTTATGTCTGAACTAGGATTGCATGTTTAAGCCAAAGTTTATGGGATTGAAAGTTGACCTACAGAATACAGAATTCTTTGTTTATATTGTAGTTCGTATCTAAAGTGCATCTTTTCTCAATAGAAAGCTCGGTCAAAATGAAGCTAAAAAGGATGCAGATTCACTTAAATTACTTCAATATGTTTAATTATATTTGTCTTTTATGCAAATGAATAAAACAATGTCACCTAAAAAACAGGGCATCAAACCGTTTTTTGTACTCCATATTAAAGAGCTTGCATCTGGCTCAAGAAAAGTGAAGTCTTATTTTGTAAGGCTTTTTAGAGACTATTTTAAACACTTTTTGTTCCTACTTTTATCTTTCCAAACTACTCAAAGAGATTAAATAAGATAAATGAGATTAAATAAGATAGATAAGATTTTGAGCTAGTATAAGCCTTTAACATCAGCACAGGGCATTTACACCCATTTGTCCCTTCTAAAAGCAAGCAAAACATTGTTTTTCTCTTAGGCATAGTTAAAAGCTGTTTCCAGAGAAATATTTTTTGAGAGAATATAGGCTGCAATAAGTCAATATCTAGTTCATACAGTTCTTTCTAAGCAACTCACACATACATGTATTTGAAAAGCTTTCTAAATCACTAATTAATCTGATATACAACATTGTTTTTCTAAAAATTGCCCTGCAGCCAACATTCATGCGTATGTTGTTTGGCCTGCTCTCAAACCTGTGCAAAATTGGCCAGACTCCATCCCCTCCACTCCCCCAAAATGAAGTATTTTGGCACTGTGTAACATTTAACCAGAAGGGTTTTGTTTTTAATTCACCTTTTATTCTTTTAATGATGAAACACACTTAAAATCGTAGCATCACACTGCCATCTTTTAACTAACCTATTATCCACATACACAGAACAAAGTATGATGGAGTAACAAGCAAAGAAAGAACCTGCGTGAGTAGTTTCTGGTGGTTTCTACTGTACAATGACAAAAGAAAGAAAAGTCCAAATGGAAAGAGAAAAGAGGTCCAGTGCTGAGGTGGGAATGTAAGATTTGCCATGTCTAGGTCTCATTATGTTATTTCCTGTCACATTGTCTTAAACAGCACTGGGGCCTTAACCACCTGTATTTTGAGCTCTTAACAGATGATGCTCTGCACTGAAGTCTCACGGGAGTGACAAGAAGGGGAAACATTGCTTCAATCCTTTGGCAAAGCGAAGGGACTTGAGTGTGGTTTCATGAGAGAGTAACATGAAGAGAGGCGTCAGCACAATTCCCCAAGTCTGTCCTGCCCCATTCCTCCTGCGGAGGGCACGCAGCAAGGAGCACTCTGCACTGCACTGCTGTCATCGGCCTCTTTTCTGGAGCGCTGCTCCCCCAGAAAAAGAGGCAGAGCCACACAACGTGAACAGACATCAGCAAAGAGGATTCCTGAAGTAGGACTGATTTTGTCATCCCAGTTCCCGCAGGGAGAGTTGGAACATTTCTAGAGCTCTGAACATTCCGGCCTTGGCAATTGCGGATCTTCATTTGAATCAGCCCTGTAGAAGAACTTAGTAACTGCTAAGGTTGAAATAGTTAATGAAATAGAATCAACTTTAATTAGAAAAAATAAGGTAAAAATACTGGAAGTAGAAAATATAAAGGATCAACTTCTGACAGTTTTGGAATGAAATATTCCTTTTTTATTATTATTATTGGCCTACTTTTGATTTTACTTGGACTAAATGGTACAACCAAATACAAGAGGGAAGCACTATCAAAATGATTGCTACTGTCATCTTTTAAATGAAGACTTTCATTAACTAAACCAAAACTTCTTTTCCTTTCTTTATCCATCAGAAACTTTCTGAATTTATCCTACCTGGTATGAAGACATGTGTTGATAGCTCAGAAACTTTGCCCAGACCCAATTCCTGTCCTCTGCACAGTTTTGCACAGGTTAAGCAGGAGAAATTCAGCTGGCATTTAGATTCATACCGAGGGCTTTGTGTTAACTGTCACCGAGATTAACACTCCCTATAGCAGGCATCTTGCTAGCTGGCAGCTGTGTTTATATATATATTTATATAATGAAGACAGGCACCGTGTGCAGACGCTCCTGGACATCGCTCCCCTGCCCCTCTCCTCAGTTTGCTCAGGATCGGATTCTGGGTGCCAGCTCTCCCCATCATTCTAGGGAAACATGATCTTGCTGAAACCAAGGAAACTGACTCCATCGCATGTTTTTACTACAAGATCTGTTTTATACTACAAGCTACTTTTTAAAGAGACATTTCAACTGGAAAATCCTCTTGAATAACTATGTCCTTTTATCTCTACATTAGTGTGGTAACTTTAGCATCAAGCCCATTAAAGATGCAGTATTAAGTGATCACAATTTGAACGTGAAGGCATTAGCCAGACTCTGTTTTCTTCCTGATTATTTTTGACTGATTTAAAAGGTTGCTTAATTAACATTTTTATTTTGGTAAATGACCACTTGCTTCTCTCTAGCACAAACCACTGGGCAAATGAAAACATGAGCATGCAAGCAAAGCAGCAGGTTCATTAAGGAGCAATCCTAATACTAATAGAAAAAGATAAACAATTAAAATCGACAAAATACGGAGTAGCTCAAGTAAAAGCTTTTGTTGTAACTAGATGACAATTACTGCAATATTCACACAGTGGAATTCACAATATCTTAACAGTTTTTCCAGTTGAGAATATAAAAATTTAGTCTCTGTGTTTGAATAAACCCTTAATTTGAGAGAGCATGAAAGAAACCCTACCTTTATATCTCTGTGATACAATATAATTGACATATCCTATCAATCTTCTTTAATTTAAAGCTAACTAAACCAGGTTAGGATAAACCAAGTTGGGAGGAAAAAAAGTGATAACTTCAAAAAAGATGAAATAATTAAAACAGGCATTCCCACTACAAAATGGAGTAACTAATCTACACAGCACGATGCCAAGAAAAACCTGCACGTCACAAACAACAAAATTGATGGAAAAAAAATAGTGCTACTGATTCTTTCAGGATTCCAGGTCTAAAGCACAACAAAACTGTCATCAAGATCTGTGGTTTCTCATCAAAAAGCTCTGTGGTGTGGACTGTCTTTCTGAGCGGGCTGATCATCTGTGGCACGATGTCTTTTCTTCCTATTCTGTTTCTTTTCTTGCCATACTCCTACTGTAACTCATAGTATAGCTGCAGCTCCACAGTTGGCAGGCCAAGGATATCAGCTAAATCATTCATTATCTAACAAACCCAGCAATGTACAACAGTAATTAATTCCCTGCTGAATGTTTTAAGTAGGAGAGGAACATATGGAGCTAGTATCTTTTATTTCAAATATTGATTCACTCACCCAGCCCTGACTGTAAGTAAATACAGTTATGTAGAAATTGTCACCATTATCCATACATCAGCTGTAATTCTTCAAGAAAATTTAATACATATTTACTAGCAACAAGGCAGGAACATAATCTGATTTTTGTGTAAGTGGTGTAAAGCAACAAATACTTTATGCAATGGCAAACATTAAGCATGATCAAAACTGCTTTTGAAATTTTCGTAAAAGGTCCTTTGTATCAGCCATGAAAATGACTTTTAAAATTTTGACATCTGAATATTCACTTATAATGTATCATGTTCATGTTAATGTATCATTAGTGAAAGGATTCTCAACTGGAAATCTAAAATTACTAACAGAAAGCAATACATTAGGTTATTTTTTAATTTTCAAAAAGATCATCCGTCATAAGAGCCCTACTAACTCAAAGTGAGCATCCTTAAATGTCCACGAGATGAGCCTACTATGGGCTTCACCACCTCTCAGTGATTTCAGAAGAGCAAGGCCTTGCAGCTACCTTTTCTGCCAGTGTTTGTTGTCCAAGAGTCTTTTATTATATTATCTCAATCACTCCCTCTCAAAAATACATCAAAGTCAAACATACATGCCTATTTTTTGAACTGCAATATATGGTTGTTCGAACATAAGAACTCAAGCTGATTTGAAGTTAGTGCTCTTTACCTAAACTGCATATTTGGTATGCAATCCTACCAATTTTCATTTTATTCAGACAAATAAATTATGTCTTTGATTTCTGTGGAACTGCACACACCAAAGCGTGTGTGTGGAGGGTACATACTGGAAGGAGTTGCATGAGAACAGGAGATCCTAAGCTACATGTTTTGTTTCATTATCAAGGATGGCTCAGCATGATGAACTGCTCTATTTCCAGCCAGAGCACTGTGTGTGACTGGAAGAGAGCTCTGAAGGTGTGTTACAAAAATAACACTGTTGTGCTTTTAATTTCTCAAAGGTCATCCCCTCTAGAAATAGGTGAGCTTCTATAAATGATAAGCAGTTCCTAATGATGAGCAGCCAGATAGCAGCAGCCAGCTGGCTTATTGATATTCAGTGCTGAGTCAAAAGACAGCTCCATCGCGAAGGGAAGGGAACGCAGTGCGTGGGGATGACTGGGGTCGACTGCTAAAACACATCAAAGACGCCCTGCGCACAAGAAAGAACTGTTTAATTAAGAGTTTCAAGAACTGACCATTTGCATACTGCACAAACAACGGAGTTATCTCTGGTCTGATCAAAGGCAGTTGGATCCGGATGGTCAGGGATGATGTATTATGCATATCAGTCGGTTATGGATTAATGCACAAGTCTGAGTCGTAAATGGTGGACATTTGCTTACAGAAACAGATTTCCTTAATCAGAAGAGAGATTTTTTTTTACCATAATTTCCCTAGCAATAATTTAGTTACATAGACATGGTTCTAATGTATGAGCAAATCCTTTCTAATCAAAGGTATGTGTGCCAAAGGAGGTATTAGTAAAAAACGGTGCTTTTTTTCACTCCTGTATTATATACATTCTATAACATTCTATATTATATAATTCTATATTCTATACAGACTCCAGAAGAGACTAGGTCAACCTGAATTGGTAAGTTATCCCCTTTATTCTTGATGAATTATTATTTTCCACTTTATTTTTGTATCATGTCACACAAAGTCTCAACATCTGAACGTGGCTTCTGAAACTTTATTTACCCCTTGTTTTTTTCTAAAATCTGAGGTAAATATTGAGAATTAGCTTCATATTTACAAGTTTTAAAATCTACATGCGTGACTGCTGCAATTAAGGTACAATTTCATACAAACAACTGCAAATAAGTAATCAGGCTGTCAGTGATTTGAAGGCTGAAATGTCAAGATTTCATTTCGTACTTATTTCTAACCATTAGAAAACAGATTTGGAACAATACAAGCTGTGTGATTAATAACCTCAGGAATCTGAGCCAAAATGGCTAACAAAGAAACTCTCTACAGAAGAACTTGTGCCATTTGCACAACGGCACAGCAATGCCAGCCTCACTTGAAGATGTTTTATATTTAGTTACCCAGCCATCGTCATACACCTCTTCTGTGTATTACTATCATCATATTTCAAAGCATTTCACAACGTATACTGTCATCAGCCATCAAAAATACAAACCTAACTGTTCATTAGTACCATTATGTTTATACAGGGCTTGGGCATTAGAATTTCCTCCAAAATGTGCTTGTGCCTACCCTATTAATGCTGCCATTCCCAAGAAACACAGTATGATCCTATATACTGTTAAAATAGTCCAGGCAACCTTTCTGGCACAGCTCAGTTCGCACTCCTGCACTTGCTAAGCACGAGCTGGGGTGTTGCACGATGAACCTCACGGCAACTCGGTGCAGCCACCCTGCGCTTGCAGGCAGGAGGGTTTATTAGCAAAGGGTTCAGCTCTGCCAACTGGCCCCAGTGCCTGGTAAACTTCCCAGGCATGTTTAATTTACCAGTGTCAATGTAGCCTAATAGACCAAGAATTAATTAAACAGTTTGGCTGTCCTATACATTCATGCACTGCAGCGGCAAGAATAGAGCTGGGTGGAGGGAAATAAAAAAAGACAAACAAAAAGCCAACCCTCCACGTTAGACATTTCGAACACTTGGAACAGTGATATGAAAAGTTAGAGACATGTTACACATTAATGTTACCTATTTAAAAACTTATGCTTTTACATGGAGATTGTTCTTTCAATAAAATTTTAAGTTTTGCCTAAAAGGAAATTTTATCACCACTGTCAATCAAATCCACAGTATTCCTCTTACAAATGAAATTTAGAAGTGTTAGATACTTTATCTCTTGTGAGATGCTAGATTTTCACTTTAGAAAAAAAACCTAACAAGTAAATGGCAACTCTTGTACTGACAATCCTTATTAGAGCTTTATTTCAACTGTTTGGAGGGGAAGATTGTGTCCATCATTGCTTTCAGTTTTTCCAGTAATATCAAGTTTGTCAGAAATTTTCACAATTTTGAAATACGCAAACCTAAGTCAAATCTTAAGTTTACCCTATTTAACTACTAAGTGCACTGGTTTTAGCTAGACTCTGTCTAATCATCTCTCTGCTTGACAGAGAGAAGGGCCCAACACTCCAGCCCCTTCACATCCCAGGCACCAGGCTACATGACATAGAAAACTGATGTGTTATGAAAATCTTCCTTGGTAATAAGTTACAGAAAAATTAAATAGACCGTAGAAGCAAACACACATTCATCATCTTGGAATGCAAGCACCCTCTTCCCACATGAATATCCAAAACATCAAGGCTCTCATTCTCTATTTTAATACAAACCCGAACTGACCTCCCAGGTACTAATCATTGAATAACATAAAACTCACGTATTATAAAGTGCTCTGGAAAGGAGAAATGCAACTACCTCATTATTGTAGGAACTAAACCCAATTCTCTGATTTTCTAACTGAGTACCCTAACTACTGAACTATTTGATGAGAGAGGAATATCTTTCTGCTTGGCAGCTTTCTGAGTATAGCCTTTTATTTCCTTTCATTTTCTTACAAGTGCTTAAAAATATAACAATCCATTGCAGGACTAATGAAATATTTTCTTTAATAAAAACCTACTAAAGTTATTTAGGAAACAAGAAACATATTAAAAATAAACATTTATATAGTTCTAGATAATAAAGATTATGCTAAAATATAAACATCTCCCCAAAAACTACCCTCACCCCCAAAAAGAAAAAAATGCAAACCAGAAGAGCATGACTATCACAGGAGGAATTTGTGAAGTAACAACAAGTTAACAACAATTTATTAAAAATAAAAGATCATTTCTTTGTTATTTTGATCTAGCTGAACGTACTATCAAGTGACAGATCTCTAAATCCCTTTCTGTCTTATAGTGAATGACTATCTTGTATTGATTTGAAAGGATCAAAAGAAAAAGAGAAGGTCTTGAAGACAGACAGAAGTGGGGAGGAGCTAACACATGTAGCCAAAAGAGACTCCCAATACTCAAAGTACAGATTCTCTTTGATCATCCGTATAACTCAGTTTTAAAATTGCAAAAGGACACATTTATAAAATCACCTAAAGTGACAGAAGAATCAAACTTCTTTTCAAAACAGTAGGAAAGGCAGAAGCTCAGCCCCAAGGGAAGTTAACGTGTTGACCGGCGCAACTGGAAACCTCAATAAGATGACGACCATGAAGCACATTCCCTAGCTTTCTCTTTTGGTTTCAGAGATCATTTATATTTAGTGGTATGGATCCCAAAATACCTCCTGCTAATGTGTGGTTGTGAATTGAATGAATCCATATCATCTGCTTTGATTCAAATATTGATTCTCTGCATTGTATGAGTAAACTGTCAGTTGAACAGCTGCTTTTTTAAATTCACTTCCATCTTCCTCAGTACTAAAAACATCATCAGTCTATTCCTGGGATTTTGATGTTTAAATAGCATTTCAGTTACACAATACTAATGAACAAAGTCAAAAAGATTTATTTACTGATGCCTGAACAAAATAAAATCCAGCTTTTCAAACACTGACTTCACAAAATACACTTCAGAATGTAACCTGATACGATGCCAAGGGAAATTACCTCTTCTTGCAAACCTCAAACCAGAGAATATAATTAAATTTGAACACAGAATCAAATGGGTGAAAAAGGTTCTTGACTCAACTAAAGAAAATGTTTAAAATTAAAAATTGAAAACCACAATAGCCCACATGAACTTATTTCACATTACTCTGCAGCAAAGAATTCAAAAAGGATTAAGGAACCAAAGCTGCTTCCATTTTATTAGGGTTCTTTACAAAACTTCTAACAGCAGCAGCAAGCCCTGTGACAGACACTTCTCACCCGCCAAAGTGAAAGACAGGTAAAACCAGATGCTTGAGGAGGAAGGGATTCCTCTTCCTTTAAATCTTCTGCATAAAATATATGACTAATTTTATGAGTAAACCTGATTATTTTAACGTATATTATAGACTAGTTTACCTCATTTGCAAGTTAAGCATCTAACCTCAGCTACTTTCTTAGGTTCCCAAACTACTCAATCTCTCAAACATCTACCTTAAAATGAGATTAATAGCTGTAAAACCTCATTCACTTTTTACAACAGAAGCCCAGATAGCTATTAAATGGACCTGGTGAAATAAATCCCATCTGGTTTGTACAGTGATATATTAAAAAATGAATGAAAAATCATTTCCGAAACCATCCATTTTCTCAGAGTAAACCGGGTAGGAGGCAGAGTCATGTCCTTGTCCTAGCTTTGTCTAACTTGAATTAAAATTCTAAATATTGCATATCATGCATCAGATTCACATAAATCAATGGGATGAGACACAGGTAAGGTTCTTTGACAGCCTTTCGTCTTCTTAGAGTTTCACCTCAAGTTAGCCAAATTCAGTCAGCTGATTCGAATATAAATCTGAGTTTTTTTTCATAGCGAAGAAAAGGTCTGTGTGACTTATTCTCACGCATGCCCTCTCCAGCTGCATGGGAGGCTCTACCTGCAGAGTTCTGTCTACCTCAGTAAATTATGTCAAGGCAAGGCAAGATGCGAATTTAAAATGCTGTCACTATATCAATATACATCTCAGGCAAGATGTTATTCTCTGATGTGTATTCTTTCTTTCACCATGCATCGTTTGGAAGCAGCTGAAGTTATATTGAATATTGCAGCTATTTCAGCATAAAAAATATCCAAATGGGTGCTTTCCAGTGTAGTTACTATAGTAACTGTGAGAGTAGGAAATTAATTCTAGCTCTCTAACAAGAGTCAAGAATAACCACTTTCCATTACATATGCATAACGATAAAACTATGTTAACTCATATAAAATAATAATTATGAAAATTATTTTTTCATGAAGTGGATTTTTATTTTTAAAAGAGATCTTGAACAAGCAAGCAGAACCAAACTGAAAAATACTCTGCACAGGGAGCTAACTATGTTACCAAAACTTTGGAAAATACAAGTTTTGATCTTGCACAGAAAACACATTTTTGGCACTGCCTTTGCTTTCTTGTTCTCTTCTGTGCCTACAGCTTCTAGCAAACCAACAGTGTACGCGGTCTATAATTTCCTACATGTTGCCACACAGAGCTCAATACACATAAAAACACAATTGCTAAAAGATCTCTGTGTGGACAAAATGAATGAGCTCACTCTCAGCCGGCAAATATTTTGTCAGGTAAGAGTTAGGAGAATGGGATTGCACCATGCAGACACTTTCGCTGGATACAGTCTCAGCAGCTTTACACTATGTGGTATGTTTAGAGGAAACCTTCTGCTTTTTATTTTCCTTTCATTTTTGCTTTGCTGCCTGAGTGCTTCCCCACATGTACTATCTGCAGATCTTTGCAGCTTAATTGCTTTCATCTGGGGACTTGTTATTGCTAAATTTAATAGACTTTTGGGTGTCCTCTACTGAGACCTTTAATGTGCTTGGGGCCTTAGAGATCTGCAAAGAAAAATGGAACTTACGGTGAGAAATTCAACGGTCCACTGACCAAGGAAAATCACACACCTGCTAAAGAACATCTCTCTCAGCATTACACCGTGGTCTTGGGTCCTACAGGACCAGGGATGTCAGGACTAATTTAAGCCTTTCAGTCCTGCTGTGATTACAAAATGATTCCAGCATGAGCATACCTATAGGTGTTTTTAAAAAGAAGAGTATTACCTTGTATGTATTTCTTCTTTCCTAATATACAGATACATCAGAGTTCCTTACTATCAGTAAGTCTTTTATAATAAAGAAATAATTCATACATCATTACATCATTCTAGATTAGTAGTTCTGTACTTTATATTCACAAGGGAGCGTAATGTTAGTTCTGTCAAGGATCATCATCTATGGATTTGTAGAAGGAGGTTAGAAAGACAGATTCAAGACACTACTATCCTAAAATGTAAGCTCGTTTTCCAGTTTTTGCAGATGCAGCATTCACAAAGTGATGTAAACCTGCACCCAGGAGAGAAATATTTGAGTCGCATCTTCCAGCAAAAATATGAAAGCAATATGGGTTAGAGCTAAAGCTGTACGAGAATTGACAGCTGCATTTTGTACAGGTGTATTTTTGTATAGAAGTGTTCTTTGGAAGAACAGTTCTTAAGTAGACTCACACAAATCTATTTGATAGCTATTTTATAAATACTAAAAATTACTACATGGTATATTGTCATGTATGCTGCCTCTCATGCACAGATCAAGCACAACTGAAAGTGTGGAAGTGCTATAATTTATTTACATGATGTTAAAAGCAACCAGAAGTACTTAAATTTGAACAACTTTACCTCTGGTCGTGTTCCAAACACCCTTCTTCCCCCAATTCATTGGAACTGGGGGGGCCTTTAACAAAGAGAAAGTAAATATTGCCTTAGTTTTCTCTACCTGCAGGAAAGGTAGAGGTTTTCCGAGGAGGTTGGTAAACTGCAGAAAGCCAGCAGAAACTCTGCACTGAGCCTGGGGTTTTCCTTTTACCATCAGCAGAACTGGTACTTTTGGTGGTGGCTCTTTTTGAAAATGACAGATCATGCGTTTTTAGAGCTTGACTTTGGGACAACTGCCACCTGCGGAAATATCCCCTTCCCATCTCATTCGGAAAGATCCAGATTTCTGTGTAGATCTTCTGCCTATAGAAACTGGCAAACTCGCTTGCTTCCTGGTTTCTGGTATCTGCTGCACTCTGATGACGAGATGGCACAGCTGTAGCTCCTAATCAAAGCAGAAGATACAGATGTTGCTACAGCTATTCTCCTTCTGAACAAGGATGCGGCTAATGAGCATTAACTAATACTTAGACATCTGCAGCACTTGTTCAAACATGCCATTGTAGAAATGTTCCAGGTGTTCCCCTCTCCAAATCTTACCCTAAGCCTAAATATAAAGATCTCACTTTAACTAAGGCAAACACCTAGCTCAGTTTG
This sequence comes from Crypturellus tataupa, assembly GCA_034781795.1. Classification (NCBI taxonomy): domain Eukaryota; kingdom Metazoa; phylum Chordata; class Aves; order Tinamiformes; family Tinamidae; genus Crypturellus; species Crypturellus tataupa. The sequence continues at coordinate 2,951,844 of JAWLRI010000115.1, forward strand.
AGGAGGGCTGTTTGCATCTCTAAATGCAGAAAGCAGAAAGTGCTAAGGGAAGGTGTTAAAGACAAAAGGAAAAGCTGTTAAAAAGAACACCTTGATCCTGTCACATTAAATGACATCAGCTTCTACCGCACAGGAATTCAGAGTACAGCTCTGCAGAGCAAGGTCTGATTATGGAAGGAGGGGCATTTTTGAGTACAATACTTTGTTAGAATAGAGAAAAAAAAAACGAAAAATAGTAAGTTTTAGCAAGTCAAGCTGCGATTCTAATTTAATTACTGCCCTGTCATCAAAGCTTTTTTTTCCTATTCATATGGAATATATGTCATCATATCCCTAAGACAGGATTCATAGTTGGGTGCCTTCTTTTAAAATCTGAAGCTCAACATGTATTTGGATTTTAAGTTACCTTAACCTGGCCCAAATTGATCAATAAATATTGAAAAACATATGAGAAAAAAAGTTCTTGTGAGATTCCCAGGATTTCTAGTCCAATTAAGTTCAGTTAAGCAGACAGTTTTGAAGGCTGCTCCATAGCAAATGTTTTGAGGCTGATACATTTCTTCTATTCTGTAATAAACTATTCTGCCTACATGTTTATATGAATTTAGGAATTACAGAATGACAGTACTGAATGAATTGTGATGAACCTGTATTCAAAAAAAAAGTGTGTTAAAATCCTGGTCCTTTTAGGCAATCAACAGTTTGTTGTTTATGTAGTGAAATAATTTTTTTAAGAGGTTAAAAGATTAAAAAGTCACTAATATAACAAAGAGGAAACATGGGTATGGAATGAAGAAAAGCAGTTTTTTTTCAGAGAAAGAAGCAGATGGAAGGCTGATGAGGCAAAGAAATGCCAACCTGGGACTTTAGCAAGCCATCCAGGTGGCAAAGCAAAGTGTTAGAGCTTAATTCCACACAATACTGAGCAATTCTTGAGATTTTGTGTTCCCTAATCTTCCTGACAGATGAAATATGACAGCAGGCAATTAATTTGTACACTACTCTTTATCAATAGCTTGTTAGGAACAACAAAGTACTGGAACCTTTTGAGAAGCCGCTTTTCTTTCAGAGTACCTTAGGTGACAGGTTGTAAAAACTCCCTAGAAAGGAGGCTTGCTTTGACACTTCCAGAGAGTTAAACCAAAGTTACATTTTAATAGCCCTAAAGCGTAACTAACACACTTGTTTCATTCCAGAAGTGAAAATGATTTATAAGACTGTAGCTGTGATAAAGCTCCAAGAGTGTGTCTTAGAAGACATAGAAAATATGTATTTTTGAATCCAAGAACTGCCATCTTTAGAAATAACACGTTTTGTTCAAAATGGTGCTGTTAGAAACATCCTTCTCTGAAATTCCACGCAAAACACTTGTCAACGCTCAACTATGTTCCTTGATCTACTACAACTTTCCTTATTTGTATTTGACCTCCTACATCTTTAAATATCTGACAGAGTGTTACCTGCTTGTATGTGCAAATAGTTGGTTGGATTGGGTCTTTCTTTTCCCCATAATTTTACAATAAAAGTTTATCTTCACAGTTACAGCACCGGTTACACAGGTTTGGCGATGCCTAAGAGTACACTAAAATTGACAAAGAGTATCAATCCCATGCATGCAGGACTATCTTTTATTGTGTAGAAGAAAGGGAGAGATGAGTGAGAGCTCTCATTTGGGAGGCTATAAGCAAAAGGGAATGATTGGAAAAAAAAAAAAACTGTACAAGGAAAAACATCTCAACACAAGCGCCATTTAAGTAATTTCAGGTATGATAAAACAGTATTATAGAAAGCACATAAAAATGTCTTTGAAAATGACTAGTCATATTTTTATCCTGGCATCCTGTAACTTACCATTCAACCTAGAGGAAAACTGGGCAAAAATAATATAACAACATAACTCATACAGACGCTGTGAACACCTCAAATTCTGCTGAGGCCAGTGTGCACTAAAGGTGCTTTACAGAAATGAGAGTTTCAGTGTTTAAAGGGAAAAAGTAGAGCAACATAGAGAAATGAGCACCATCACCTCTCTGTTACCTACTGATAGACTTCCCACTGTTACCCTATACAATTATTTCTGTTTAGGTTTATTTCTAAAGCAACGGGGCAAGCTGAAACTCCCCCCCTCCCCGGCCTTCATTTTCCCTTTCTTCTTCCTAATTTGTGCTGAATTAGAAAAAAAGTCCCTAGGAAATATATCTCCTGAGGCAGATGTATTCATTAGGATCTTAACTGCAGTAGCAGAACAATGAAACAGCTGCACATCACCCCTCCCTGAGAGCTGGGTTCCCTGTTCTCCTCAGAGCCTGAGAAAATGCGCAGGAAAATGAGTAGGAAGGATTATGGAAAGGTGCTACGAAAGTTACACCCAAACTGCCAGCTGGTTGAAATGATTTCTGACAAAAGCTATGACCACTGTGAAAATACATTTAAAATTTGACTCAGTTCTTAGAGAGAATAAACATCAATTTGCCAGTTGTCATGCATCTGAGAACCATTCGCACCGTTTACTCTGAAGCAGCATCACATGTATTTTCCTGACCTGCTGTGAGAAAGGGTTCGAGATATTCCCAGCGCAGCTGAAATATGCTGCTATATTCAGCAAAGATACTCAGCACTGTGCTGCACATAATAAGCTTCACTATTCATCTCACAATTAGTCATGTTGACACATTTTTATAAATTAGACCTAGCAATCATTTTCAGCTGAGATGTTTTTCCTGCAGAAGAAACCCTTCTGCTTTGCAGGAAGCACTAAAAGTCAGGCACTTACTACAATAGAAAGCAATTTCTCTTATAGAAAAGAGGAAGATGCCTTTTGTACATGTCAAAAGGAAAATGAAACGTGAATTAAATTTATGGTGGCAACAACAAAAACATTATTTTCCACAAGTGAAGAGACATTTCATGTAGCCTAACACTTCTCCTGGGCTAATTGCTCAAGTTCTATATATCATAATATAACCAGAGGTAAAACAAAAGCAAAACAAATTTCTCTAATGAGTATGGCCCGGATTCTCAGAGGGCATAAAACAACTTAGTTACATTAAACACAAGAGGCAGAGTCACAGCAGCTATTTCAGATACGCACTTGGCATCCTCGAACCTGAAAAAGCAACTAGAAAGGCGCAGAATAATGCTCCTTGTTCGGTACAAGCCAACACTTGTCTCTCTTGACTGATGGATTTTTGATGAATTTCCATTAAATATGAAACACTTTGGTAGGTACATATTTTTAACTACTTGGTAATTAATTTTGCAGTTTGAGCTGAAGACCTGGAGCTCTTCAGTGATGTATATAACTGCAGCTAAGTAGTTTGTCTGGTTAATTATTCTTCTTTTTAAACACTGATAAATACAAGATTAAGAAAACACTGCCGGCATCACTTTAAGCTAATACTTTCCATAAATATATATTTATTTATCTATGTGCTCTGACAGAGATTGCAAATTACTACAGAATACCATATTATATTAGCTATAGCACCTCTGTGGAGAAAACATAATTCTTGCCATCTGAAACAGTTTGAAAATTACCCCATTAATCACACATCTGCAGTCACTAAGATTTTGATTTGTGGAGGTCAATACACAATTTTCAGGTTTACTCATACGCTTTGCCACACAAAACAGTTCTATCTGCTGAGAATGCAAGAGGATGTTTTATTCATATTCCTCAGAGGGTTTTAGCAGGGTGCCTTCTGCTAAAGGCTCTTTCTTCATGTCTCACCTACAACACAGGAATCTGCTAAAAAGACTCCTGCTCAACTCGAGAGGCTGCTAAGAGTTTCATTGTTCTCTACTTTCTTTATTCCACCTTGACTTGTAGTTTACTCCGAGCACTCCACAGAAATCAGTGCACAGATCTGTTTGTCAGCACAACTACATATGCATTATGAAATGAGTATCTTGTAGCACTCACAATATGAGACAGTATCTAGCTTTACTTTACATTTAATTTACAGTGCAATTTGTTTAAAGTCATTAAAGACAGCAAGGCACTCAGGCTTGACTGGAATGTCACCTCATTTTAATGTTTTTTATACCAGTCTTTAGTTGAAACCACCACAACCCACCCTAGAGAGAGGAATTCTGTTCCACAGACAGCCCTGCTAGCCACTTTTGTAAGTCTAACAAGATGCCCAAGTATATTTAAATAGTCCAAAGTGTGACAAACTAAATAAAATGATCAAAGAACTTCAAAGTGTCGTAGCACCTCAGAAGACAGATCTGTGCAAAGGTATCAATTCTTACTTTGAAAATATTTGCAAGTAAAAAGATAACTCCATGAATTTGTCAAAAGGCAAAAAAGCCACCTCTCCCTGTAAATGCAATTTTTCATTATGACAGCAGTAAAAATAGAGTAGTGTATGTGCTCTGAGCTCTGCATATCTTGTAAAAATGGATTAGATCCTTATAGCAAAATTACAAACCATTGGACAGTAACAGGATTTTAGTGAAGCTTGTGGTTTTTCTTAGTTTCATCATAAACATTTTTATAAGGAAATCACTGTACCACTTTCTTAAACAGTTACTGTTTAAACTACTGTCATTTCAAAATAACCATAGTAACTATTAAAAGTGATGAGAGGACTGAAAGTCTCTCTGTCTACAACAAAAATAATCAAAGGCCCAGATTTTTTTCCCTCCAGTGCTATTATAACCAGGATGGTTCTTTCATTCTCAGGCTAGAGACTTACAATACATTACTCTTAACAAAATAAAACCAAGACAAAGCCAGCAACATATTGGGATATCAACTTAAAAATATTAGCAGAGATTGAAATATACTTTGCCACATCCAGGAGCCTAAAGTTTAAGGCTCATATATAATTTTTATGCATCTTTTTCTTTCCTGAGACAAAAGCTTTAGGTTCCCAGATGAGGCAAAATATATTTCAAAAAACATCCACATTTTTAAGCTGTTATCCGCATGCACCACAAATAAATTATTTTTATTCTTCTCCTCTATTAAAATGGCAAATCTGTCTACTTCAGAGAAAAATATAAATTCTATACACCTATTATTTAAATCTGCAGTTGTAAACCATGGACCTGCTAAGGGGGAAGTATTTGAAAATACAGTGCCTTGATTGTGGACAACATGATTGGCATTTCAAAATAAAACTGGTATGTAACGGGAGTACATATCAATTTTTACATATAGGTATGCATATTATAGAGATATATTTTAGGATGGAAATATAAATGCATATTTAACTACAGTCATGCTCAGAGTCATTTATACATACTTATTTGTCTTTTTCTCATATAGCTTAGAGAAGCATATCTGGCATGACTGTGGGCAAGATTTAACTGTTTTATTGGATTATTATTCATTATATTTATTATGGTAGTGCTGAAAGTGCAGCCAGGGTGAACGTGAAAACAACTCGTGCCTAAAATGTGCACAGGCTAAACAGGCAGGATTGACACCGTGTAGAGGAAAGGGAACAACAGTGGCAACAGAGTGAACACTGGGATTGTAACAAATGACAGGATTCATCTGAAAGTGTGAGCTGAGTTAGGAGGAAAATAGCCTACTGGAAAGAAAAATTAAATGAGTGATATGAGAGTGAGAAGACATGTGGGAAACTGGGAATTAAGACAGAGAGAATTGTTAAATGATGCCAAGATGAAGAAGGCTTGGAACAACCATTCATGGTTGGTTGATAGGGTTTTGGGAAGATAATTTGCAGTGGCTGGGCAGACAGATTTTGCTCAAGGGTAGAAAAACAAGAATCCTCGGTAGTGCCTGTGTGTGGGTATGTTTACCCTTCTATGCAGTTTAATATACTGTATTTATAAATTCCCTAGTAGAGGGAAAGAGGGAAAGAAAGTTTGACTTGCAGTGCTCTTAAGCTTGCCCTATAATGCAACTGTTTTTGAAAATCTTTTTTCCTTTTGCAGATAGCTCCTTTGACCAAAGCGCAGCTCTGTCTGCTCTTTGGGATACAGATACAGTTTCTGCTAACTCACTGAGTCCCATTCCAACGGGATCCTTTCAGGAACCAAAGAAATGGTCAGAACCAGTACTGATCTTTCCATCTCCAACAAAATGATTGAAGACATCATCCTGAGAAACAGCATCCTGACCTGCTCACATACTTCCTTCAGCAGAAGTCACACTGTATTTCCAAGTTGCACAACAATGAGAAGATAAATCTTTATGACACTTATTTTTACATTGTTGTTCTAACTTGTATTCTTGGCAATCGTTTGAATTCTTGGGGAAATGTGTTGGAAGAAGGGTTCATGAAGAAAAACTCAAGCTCTTTACTGACAAACAAACAAACAACAACAAACGCCTACATGTGAAATTATGACGTACATAGTACAAATAAAAGGTTTTGTTTTAACGTTAGGCATTGTTTGTTCCTGCTCCAGGCATTAATTTATCTAATTGCTACTATGGCTACTTTTTTTTTTTTTTTTTTTATCATTCTATCACCCTAAAATGCATTAAGCTAATTTCTACTGCAAGAATCAGATAATATTCACCAGACAATAATTCATCCATTCTGTACTTCTCCTCTGTGTTTGTCACTTGACTTATTTCCCTGTCACCCTGTTCTTAGATTGAAATAGGTTTGGAGGGGATGAACAACTGTGAAGTGAGCAATACCCTGAAGAAAAGACTTTTGGACCACATTCAGTGTCTACAGAGGCAATGCTATATGGAAGGTTTCTATTTTTGACTTGCACTGCTGAACTTCAGTATTTTGCTGAGGAAAAACAACTATCCAATGGGAACAACACTGAGAAAGCTAAAAAGAATAACACAATCCAACTGCTTTTGCTCTAAGACGATCCAAAAGCAAAACTATTCTGCTTCTAAACATCTTTATATAAATCTACCTCCTATGAAAGTTCAAAACCAGCATGATGTGATTTATTGTAAAGTAAAAATATGATAATATGATATATACAATTGTGACGTGTGCTCTTTAAGCAATGTGCTTTCTATTTGGGGAAAGTTGTATACTATTCCCTTTCTTTATAGTACTTGTATACTCCACTCAGTCTTTTCTTGTTGCCATTCTTGTGATCGTTCTGAACCCTCTCTTTTTAAGTTGAACTCATTTTTTGCCTCTCTTTTTTCACTTTTCACTACCTGTGAAGAAATTAAAGGAATTTATCTCAAAAACTTTTTGAGGTTTTGGTTTTTTTTTGATTTTACAGATAGAATCAGATTTACCACAAAATGAGAGGTACAACTTGTATCATATATATTGTGCAGGGAAACTAAAATTGTTATTCATAAATGCTTTTTCTTAAAATTGTGTTATCCAGTCATAATTCTGTGATTACCAGCCCCACCAATGTAAAAACGTACTAGCAATGACATACAGAGCAGGGTGCTTCCTTTGTAAGTCCTGATGTTTTTGAAAATATCAATGTCCACAATATTTAATGCTCAAGTTTTCCTCATGTGTGTCTATCACGAATAATTCTGTTGAGCACTGTTCTGCCTTTCTTTGTAAGTGTCTTCTCATTTATGTGTGTGTTTATTCTCTGGATCTTTAAAGCAAATATTCTTAGAACAGTGCTGCTTTAGGTACTGTTTCCACTAGTCAAATAAGTTAAGGCTTACTCACTAAGGGAGTCTTACCTGCATGAAAGAACAATACTTTTTCTTTCAAGTCCCGTTTAAAAAGTCAAATCTGGATAATAAAGATGTAGAGTTTTTGACAGATTGAAAAGAACAGAGACCAGTTCTTTCAGTCCCAGAGGAAAGTAGAGCAAATTCACTAGAGATTTCAATTCGGATGTACATGGTGAGTCATTTCTCCACTGAGATAGATATTTATGCCATCGTCATCTGATTCAGTATTGACATCATCTCAGAATTTCACCTGTAATCCCTTGGGAAGAGTTACTAAGCCTCTAAGTTTATTCCAAGATGATTTTTATTACATGAAAATAGTCCTTGAGTAACTGTCAATATAAATAAAAATAATCATCAGTCCACATGGTGGATGTTAGGCTAATTCATTGAGGAGAAGCAAGCAGACGTTAATTAAAGATTCAACTGACTGCACATGCCAACTGCCAGGAATTCTCACACTAATAAAGGAATCACTTATAAAAATCTATTATTTTGATTTTACTAACCTTTATCTCCTTTCTTCTGCTACACTAAGCCCCACTGGTCATCATTCCCACTAGCCCTCCCTTCTCACACCATCTTCTGATACTCCACTCCACACTCCTCCAGTTTTACAAAAACACCTCCCCCAAATCACCTTGCATCCAAAAAGCTCTTCAGCCCCAGGAGAGGAGGTGATGATGTGTTCTGAGTCCTATTTTTGCCTCTAAGCTCAGCAGTCCTAGGGTAATTGCCAGTATTACAGTGGCTTTCAAGTTGAGTTTACAAAAATCAAGCTGGTTTCAAAGCAGCATTTACTGCTCCATAATTTTATCTAATCCCCACAGCTACTGACATAAACTAATTGCACGTACACATATGATCCCATTATGAGTGGTGCAATCCAGATGGTGCCAATCTGGGGCTGCCAGGAGAGTTCCAGCGCTGTCAGCTCCATGCCAGCCTCGCTCGCTGCAGCCGCCGCACTCACAACTCTATTCCGAGCTCTTTAGCGCAGGGACTTGCTAGTCAACCCTCCGAGCAACAAAATAAAGCCAGGTACTCGTAACTCCCTGGGGAAAGCAGTGTCCAGAGAACACTCCATTCTCTATCATCCATCCAAGGATGCATCCAAGGAGCAATTCCTTAGCCCACCATTGTCTCAAAAACCTTCCATTTTGCTCCAACTCATAAAGGCGCTACAAGAGCAGCACCAGTACTGTTGTTATCAGCAGCAGCATTATCACTCTTTATGAAGTGAGCAGCAGGTAAGAACTCCTGGGGCAGCCAATGTCCTAACAGTAGAGACAGCAAACAGAGTACCTGTCTGAAAGAACAGGCCATATGTGAGGTCTTATTCCAATCTAAATAGTAAAATGCACAAACTAACCATTCACGTGGCTTGTTGGCTTTTCTATGTCCTCCTCTATTTTCTCCTGTACTTAAGAATAGTAACCTAAATCTATGCACACTTATACAGGAATACGCATATTGTACACATAGTTATTTTAAAATAAATTCTTTGAAGGACGTCTGATTTAAAATTGATCTTTACTACCTTTACTTTCCAGAAAACTCAATCCATTTTTCCTTCTAAATTATCCAGTTCTCATGTCCATTCACTCTTTGCTTTGCTGCAGGAAAAAAAAAGTCAAAAAAATCAAACAGACGTTGAATAATTTAAAACTGGAAAACGTCAGTAACAAAAAGGAACATGCACACACATTGCATTCCTCCAACCGGAACTATTCCTCTAGCTGAAACTCCAGTTTATTGACCTGAGCATCTCAGCTGATTTCAATCCATATAGTATCAAACAGGACAAAAAGTTGTCGTTAATAATATAGTGATTTAAAGAATGTTCTAACCTAAAATAATACTTTAATGCACCTCTGTGAAATTAGAAGATAGTTCAAGTCATAAGCTAGAACACTTAAGAGAGAGAAAACATATGCACATAAGGATGGGTTTTATTAAATAAAATTGTTAAAATCAAGTAAAAAGACCCCTAAAGAATTCTGATATAACAATAAAAAATAATAAATTCTCAGAATGAATAGTGATGTTGTAACAATATTGGAATTTGCAGAAGTCACACAAAGCAGTCCTGGCTGAAAGCTCCCTCTTCTTTGTAAAGGCTACGAAGCCGCTGCGGGGTTTTTGACCCTGATCGTTGTTCAGCTCCTGCCACCATCTTTGTCTCCCGTCAAGTAGGTGTTGGCAGTGCCAAGCAATGTGCTCTCCCAAAGAAAACTTACTGTTTTATAGCTTTATAAAATACTCATAAATACTAATGCAAGTACCACGTGTAGTCATACTGCGATGAGCACATTTAGTGCCTAGGCATATGTTAAACACATCTTCAGCGTAGTCAACTCTGTCAGTTTAACATTTGCTTTCCACACGCAAGTGAAATTTTCTCTTTGGAAAAAACAGAAAGTCAGACCACAAGACCGCTGGCCAGGCTGAAGTGAATTCCTTCAAGAATTCCACAGAAAATTCCCCAGCTTATTTTTCCATGATGTTTATTCAGCTCTGGAAAGCACTACATGCAGACTGAAGAGCTGACATAAACAGGCCGAATCAGTGGCCATCTGAACTGCCAAGAGGTAAATCACCACCTCAGAGGCTCTGCTGGGGAGCGCGGTCGGGCACATGCCGGGGATGCAAGCACTGCGCCAGCCCTACCTCCGCTCCAGTTCCCTCCACATTAATATCTAAGCACAGAGGATTTTGTTATGATTGCTATTATTGCTCTTCATATTATTAAACAAACAGTGCAAAATCACTGTATTCAATTTGAATTGCTTCACACACAATCACTAGCAGAAATCCTTTCTAAACACGCAAGTGGCACTTCAGTATTTCATGAAGTGTTAAATTGGCAAAACAACAACACGAGTTCATTACTGCAGATCCTTGCCAGATGGAACCATAAATGCACTATACTTTCCTGCATGCCCCTGGTACCCAGCAATTGAGCCGAATATTACGACCACTTTTTGAGGATTCATATTTCACATAGTCTTCACTCACGTGTGCATGAGGAATGCAAAAACTCATTTGAAAGGAACATAGAAAAGAAGATTCTAGAGCTTCTCTCATTTGATCTGTTCTGTTTTCTAGCATCTGAAAACCAGGACAAGGTGTCACTGCTGCCTCAGTCTGTTTCCAGCACCGCAGCCAAACTAGCCAAGGCAAACTCGCAGGGAGGCCGCACCACACGGCAGCGTTAAAGTCCATTTCGCTCTTTCCTATAGGGATTCCTAATGGACTGAAACTTTCAAACAAACACACAAAAACAATGGACTAAACTAGCTTAAGACTTACATAGGCAATGATAAAATGAAAGTGATCACAACTTTCACAGATGACTTCAAGAGGAACAAGTTAAGGTTCACAGGTTTACTTTTTCCCCTTTACAATGGCAGGTTCTAATTATGTTATTTAATCTGTTAATTGTTTTATTTATGGACCAGCTTTGGAATCAAAACAATCTGTCTGTGTGTCTATTTTTAAACATTCTAGTCCAGTCACATGACAATATAAATGAGGAATCATTCCAGCAATGTAAAAAAACCTTGAAAAATACAAATATTAAAAATATACATATTTTCTGTGCTACCTATCTATTATAATTCTTTGCCTAAAGCAAATTTCACCTCTAGGATATTCAAATACACTTAAAGATGAAGATGATGTACTGCTGTCCTTACTTACCTTGAGTAGGTTTTAGCCCAAAGCAGGACCATTTCATTATGCAACACTATTTCATTAAGCAATACTATTTCCTTCAGTCGAGTTACTTCAGGTCTACACTCTTGCTTTGGAGATTCGAATCAATCTTTTCATCCATTTCATCTGAGCTGCTGTTTAAACAAACTAATAAATTTGATCTACTTCTCCCCTCTAATACTTCTGTGTTAGGTTTTAACCACATTTGTTTCTAGTTAGAAATGATTTATTTTTTTAATATTGCTTTCAAATGCCTGAAAGAGGTAACTACCTTTTCTTGGAATCTGAGATGTAAAAATAAATATGGAAATAATGGTAGAGCAAACAAACAGCAACACATTAATTTCTTGCTGCTTTAGAAAGGCTGTAATATCTTCAAGGGCACATCCAATAGAAAATTATGCTCCCTGCTCCCTGCAGAGGTTTATTCATAACCACCACATTCCTCTGCAAAATGTTAATACCAGAGTCTTCCCACTTCATTCAGGTGTCAGGCAGCACATCCTACTTCAACATGTACCAAACTACCTGTATTGCACAGAGGAAAAAACAAACCCTCTTTTCTTAAAACTCTGTGTATTTCACAGCTTGAAATTTAAATTTCCTTAAATTCTAACCAAGAAATTCTTTGCAGTAATATGATATTTGTCCCATTCAAAAATAACTACCACCAATCTAATATGATTAACAATGTAATATGACTATGGAAGAGGCTTTTATTATTTTTTTTTTACTTTAGCTTTTGAAAGCTTTCCTAAAATTAAACAGTAAGAGAACTTTTATCATTCTTTATAGTGAGTAATGGGTAATTCCTTTCTACAAATGAAAACAACTCTACAATATTATCCTTTACTGTTACAGTATAACTTCTACTATTTTTATCTCCAATTAACTATAGTAAAATAATTGTAAAATAGCTGTAACATACAATAAAAATTGACAGCATTGTTAGACAGTCTAGCAAGTCATTCCTCCCAAAGAAATGAGCAAAATTTTATAGCTCTTGACAGTGCTTGGAAACATAGAGTAAAAACACTATTTTTGCAAAATCTTCTGTTGCAGTATGTTTCAGTTTTGATAGGGGTCAGGCGACCAGAAGATATCGCGATGTACGGGAAGATGGAATTCCTCCCCCTAATGACATAAGCGGACGGAAGTGACGTGTGTGTAAGTCTTCACTATATAAGCACGTGTTATCTATCAATAAACGGCCATTTGTCACCTGCCTCGTTGGTGTCCGGGTGCAGATGGTCCGAGCGACCCTGGGGGGGTCACTGAGCTGCTTCCTGAGCTAGGCCATCACGCTGATGCAAAAGGCGACAAATCTTCGAAACAAATTCTTAAACCTTAATGCTATGAAAACCTATATATTCCAATTATTTAACATTACATAGGTCAAGAAAGGCAGAAATTAACTCCATAGTAGAAACGAATTGCCCCCCTCGCCCCAAATTACTTTCTGGATGAGCACATCCAGAAAGCACAATCCAGAGGTTACTGGTAGATACTCCAAAACCAGAAGCAGGCCAAGTCCCGGGACTGCTTTGAAAAGACTTGCCAGGTGGGACCTTCACCCTCGTGGGCACAAAGCAGAGTTAAGGATGGTTCATGGCCCTGTGCCTGTGTAGAAAGCATCCAGACAAGGTCCCACACTCATGGCTTTATGAAAGCAGTAACGATGGGCTGAGTCTCATTAGCTACAGTTCTACTTTTGAGCTGGCAATGAAATTATATTAAAAAGGTAATTCCTCTGTCATCTTACAGCATAAATGTTGTTCCTTTCCAACAGCTTAATTGTTTTGCTTTGTAGCTCATGGACAAAACCAGCTTCTTGCACTAGTCTGTCTCAGAAACTATTGAACAAGAATTCTCCTAAAACAGATAAACTTAGACAGATGAAGATACCCTGCATTAAGACACTTCCGTAAGCCATGTTGAAATGATTACTTGAGATTCAGGTTATAGAATAATCTTATTTTGCATACCATGAAAGGATATTAAACTCACATCCCAAGTTTCACAGGAAACATATCTTACTACTGTATAACTCTTGAAATATTTGATTTTTTTATGCGATTTCAGATTATCTTTGAAATAAGTTGACAAGCAAGAATGCTATTTAAACTACTCCAAAGAGACTGACAATCAACACAATCTGAAGTCAGATAAAAGAGGACTTTTTGATGGGTCTAAAACTTATGAGCAAGGCAAAGAATAAATCTGTTTCTTGTAAATTACTTTCTTAAAGGAAAAATATCTAGAATGTACTTCATCTAGGATCTGTCAAAATAATAGCTCAGTGATGAAAATTCGGAACATAAAAGTGTTCTATTAGCAATCAACAAGAGACAAAAGATAGAGCAATGTTTTCTAGTAAAGTTTTCTTATCAGACATATTTGTTTTACTCCACGAGATTGTTCTAAATCCATATAATTTACATAAATATAGCTGCATTGTTAATTTATACTTTGAAACTATTCAAAGATGTTCCTTTTTCTGTCCAGTGAAAAATCTTTACAGGCAAGAAATGTAAGCCAAAGATAACAGGCAATCCTATGACTACAGTGGTATACTTACACAAGCAAAAAAAAAAGCAACCAAACAGCTCAATTCCTATCATCACAATTTATCAGCAGTCATAGGAATTACATACTTGAAACCACAAACTGGGAAGAGTAAACAATCAACAGATTTAAACTGATAACGTGATCAAAATGTTACCAGAGTAACCTAGATCTTTCTCAAAAAGCAAAACAAAACATATCTTTTTATAGAACAGATTATGGGCTTGATTTTCAGATAAGAAACTGTTTTTCTTTCCCCCTTGCTTTCTCCTTTTTACATTTGAACATATAAGTCATGTTAGCAAGAATTCTTCCTTTCAACTCTTGGTTAATAAACTTTCCATTCTACTCCTATATGCACATAGGAAGGCCAAGTAAAAATAGCTACTCGGAAGTGAATTTCCTAAGAAAACACACATAGCTTCAAAGCATCAAGGTATGACAAGGTCATACCTTCAAGACATCTGTCTTGAAGGGACAGAATTATAGTTAATAATAATGCTTCTCTAAAATAAAACTTCTGTAGCAGATATCAAAAAACCAACACTTTCACTCAGCAAGACTTGTGAGAAAACATTCTTCATTCCTTAAACTGCTGAAATCACGTTGCTCAAATTTAAATTAAAATGCGGCTTGGAAGAATCCCAGAATTATCAGGCCCATGAACTGCCTTTGGCTTCATATGAAAATGTCAAAATTATGTCTCCTTGGCTCAAGACAAGTAATTTTCATGATGTAAATCTAGGTTTCAGACTTGTCCAAATATTGAACTGCATCTGGGTTGCAGGCCCACTAAAAGCATTTTGCACAAGCTGATTTTATTTTCCTACATGAATCAACAAGTGTTACCACTGAAATGATGACAAATTAGAAAGCTATTAGGTCACAGATGAAAATAGGTGTGATCATCCTTTGTACATCTGCTGACCATAACAGAAATTGGTAACTGCAGCCTAACAGAAAGGAATGAAGATTTTTATGGTAGGATTTTTGAATAAACAGTGCAAATACATGGAACTTACTCCACTTCCACTGTCATGTAAATTTTACATAAATTGAAAAGAAGTGAAAACACAGAGGGCAAATACCTGAGATTTGTGCAAGGCTGCCTGCTGAAAAGACAAGTAACATTCCCCTCTGAGTTTCTCTCAATGAAATTTAGATATAAAACAACATAGAAAATTCTGCTGCATGTGGTTTGTGGCTGATGTCTGACACCTAATTTTCAGAAAATCTCAACAGGGAGATTTATTTTGCTTATCTATCTATAAACCTTTCTCAAATTTATATCTGTATCAGTTTTGGCTGAAAAATATATTGTCACAAGTCCAAATTATTTAAACCAGCTGATTTGATGCACCTGTCATCAGCACTGAATTTTTAATGAACTTTTACTAGAACTTTTTCTTGTAACCAATTAGGATTTCTCTTTCTCACGTGAGCTAAATAAAATTAATAATTCCATTAATGTGATCATATTACTCTGCTGAACAATGAGCAACAACTGGTAGCAGCATGGAATCGTACAAGTTGCTTCGTAACCCAGCTCTAAGCCACTGCATTCCCAAATCCATTAGAGTGTGTAGAGCTGCTGTAACAAAGAATGGGACACACATCTAAAATTGCAGTCCTGCAAAAATGCAGGTAATATGCAAAACTGCCTGGTCACCAGAAGCCCTCAGTGACACTTAATGGTTGCAAGCAAACCTTTAAAAAGCATATATTCTATATTTCTTCCTCTCTATATATATTTCTCTATATTTTTTCTACAAGAAACTTTTAGATGACTAATCATATTTAGCATTTTTCTAGAGACAGAGACAGTTACAAATTGTCATGCTTTTGATTTAAATGTCTATAACCGTGTGTTCCTTACTGTCCACAGTATAAAGACTGTTTCAGCATCAATATATAGCACTGATAGCAGATCCCACAAATAAGACCCCGTTGCAGGGATAATAGGAAGATTAATTTTACCACAGACAATCACATTTAATGATAAGACTATGACAAATCAGTTGAACATTTAATTTCTGAGACATAAAAATGAATGGATGAGGCAACAGGAAAGGAATATATGAAGGGACACTTGTAGGGTATTCTAATGGCTCTAATTTTAAAAGCTGCCATCAAATCCTGATAGATAATGAAAGTATGTCTAGCTAGATAAATTATTGGCATGACACTTTGGAGATCTGGAATGTACTTTAATTTGTTAAAGAGTGACTAAGTGCAAGTATTATAGCTCAACAGTGAAGTGTGCTAATAGGTTCAGCTAACTGCATTCGGAGGAGTGGCAGATGGATTGGACAGTGGCATTTCCATTTTGTGAGTAAATCTCAAATACCCAGCTTTTCATCCCGAGATATTAGCTGTATGCCCAATTTCACGGGCCCATGGTAGTAAAATATATTTTAGAGACAGAGATATGAAACAAGGGCTTCTGGACTGACATGTGCTTATATATCCTACAGGGTAGATACTGAATGATCCAGTAGCACATTCTATATTGCATGCAGCATTTAACACTAATGTTCAACTCCTATTCTGTCAGTATTAAATGTTACATATTTTGTCGGGATAAATTGTTCTATTCTTAACCCAATTTGTCTCTTCTTATGGCTGAAGTTTAAAAAATTGTTTTTTTTTTTTTGCTTTTCTGTATAAATGTAAATGATGTGTAAAGACAAAATAGTAACAAAAAAGTGTTCTCTCTCTCTCTCTCTTTCTCACAAAATCCCTTGCTAATAATCTCTCTCATCTGGAGGGAAAGGGAAGTACAAAACTACAATATTCCCATTCTGGTCAGCAATACATAGTTCAGACACCTGAATAAAATCTTTTTAGAATTGTATTTACAGTTTCCAAAAATAATAGTCCAACTGTAATACTAATATTCCAAACTGTAATAAGCTCTTCTGAGGTCACATTTATTTCTCCTTTCTCCGTTTCCTATCACACAAGCTTTCCCAGAAACTCTCTTTTGATATTTTTGTTAATCTATAAACACTTGGTGCCATTTACAGCTCAGGTTTGCAGCGGCTTCTGGCTATATTGTGGTTGCAATGGAGTTCCTGGCTTTTCTCTTGATTACACTGTGAGGACAGCTAATAAATCAATGCCTATGTTTTTTCCCTTTGCTTTTCTTATTGCCTCTTTGTAGAAGTCTTTACAAAAACTACTACATTAATATGCTATTACAGTAAGAAAGACATCTTTCAAACACACAGTATAATCCAACAGAAAAAAATATACTGAGCACAGAAAAAAAGTAATTATGAGTACAGGAAGTATGAAGCATCCTGCAATCTAAACATGGAGATTATTTCTAATTTTGGAACTAAATCTCAATGTCCCAGTAACTTTAAATTTGGATTGGAGAAACTATGTGGGCAAGTTAGATACCTACTAAATTCAGACATCTTGGATTATCAGGCCTGCATGTAAATTATAATTAACAGCCTAGTTCACCTGAATATTTCCAGTTTGGATGTGACACGTATACTTTGTAGTTTGCTCATGCCAAATCAAGCCTTTTCTTTTATTTCTGTACATTTGAAAAGCTGAATGAGGAGCTGGATTTAATCTGCCTAATCTCTTTAATAATGACACATCTAATTAAGACATCTGCTGAAAGCCCATAATAGGAATTTAACAAGGCACACACAGATATGAGAGTCCCCCTGGAACATGTTATTCAAGTGAATTATTTTATCATATCACGGACATCTCAGCGAGACAATTCCACCCAGGAAAAATGGTTTTGTATCCCGAACCGTGGTCAGTGATTTACTCTGCCAGCCGACCCTGCGAGGGGACGCGGAGGGGCTTCCTCTGCGAGGAGCCTTTGCAGGGAAGCTCCTTGCAAGGGCCAGGGAGCCCCGGGCAGGTGGGCAGCGTTCCCTGCTGCGGGGCGAGCGGGAGCAGCTCGTGGCTCTGCCTCCCGTCGCACAGGAGCGGAACAGGGAATAGCGGAATGGCTGCTCCATCAGAGCTCGGCTGACGGTGACCATTGTCCCCTTATATCAAGAATCCAAAATCTGTGTCATCTACCAATATAGACAGTTTTACATTTCTGTGTAACAAGACTTTTATCTAATCCAAAAACAAGGTACTTTCAGTGATAAAATGAACTGTTTTGAGGCAGCCAGTAATAATTAAGTGATAATATTGTATTTTCAGCACATAAATTACCTTTTTTTTTACCTATATTCATTATTCAAATATACTCAATGTATATATATATATGTTTTTAAGTTTTTTGTTTTGGTGCCGTGATCACAAACAACTCTCTGGAAATCCCTGCCATCCATATCAAGAGTTGAAGCATCCAGAATACCAGGTTTTGTTACATCCCATCACACAGATCAGGTGGTGGTGGTGCCGCTTCCAGATTGGATCAGACCAACACTTTTCAGCAAGAGGAATACATCCAGACGTGTGTCTTTTCCTCCTAAGGAAAGTCAGTAGATAAACATATTTAGAAATATTTACAAGGAAGGTGATATAAAATTTCTAACTCTCTCTTCCAAATGAAACGTATCTTGCCTGAAATATCATTTCTAGGAAAAGTAGGGCTGCTTATTGAGAGTTATTTTCATCCCATCTGCAGAAAGCAAATAGGGGGCCAGGTATTTTCTGTCTAATTTAAACTCTTGTCTTGGAAATTTGGGAAAGGTTGTGACAATCCAATTCCAGTGCTCTGTGCAGTCACACAGAAAAAGCTCTCAACACAAGAAACCAAGGAATAAAAAAGTCAAGTTCAATCTGTCTAGCGATAAACACTACTATATAGTTATATACTATATACTATATAATTAATACTTGGAAAATTATGAAGCCTGGAAATAAAAGGATTTGAAATGAAGATATACTTGAATATTAACAAATACACACTTCTGAAGAAAAAAAAGAGTCTTTTTTGTTTCAACATTTATTACTTTCTAAATGCTTATGCTCTATGTCAGGACCATATCTACACACACTTTACAGGATATCAGTATTCGTGTCAAGTATTACATTGATTTCTGCAATGTAGAGGTAGCTTCTAAGTCAGCCTACCAAAGCAGTCACTACAAGGAGTGTGCATACAGATGAGCGGGGCTGAGATGGATCAATGCACATATAGCCGATAGATCTATGAAATGTGGACAATACTCAGAACTAAATTAATCTACATCTTTTCAGCACAGTGGGAGTTCAGTATTATGCGCTTTATATTCCTTTCTCTGCCTTTCAACTCAACAAGATTGGACATATTTTTCATACTGTCTGCAAAATTCCCTACAGAAATCTCCTTAGCCCATGAAAACTATGCACTGAATTAAGGGCTGATACACACAGAGTCTGGGGCTTGTTTGCCTGCAGCCTTCTTTGGCAAACCAGCATCCTTTCCTTTCTTGCAACAAGAGCTGCTTTCGGTTTTCCTCCAGAAACTTTATTCCTAGTAAAACCAAACTTGCCACAATGCTAGAGCCAGAAACAGCCACTCTACACTGAGTCCACTTCTGTCACTGCAGGCAAGGAAACAAGTTGTTCTAGAAAACATGCAGGAGAAGGCACGGAAAACACAAGAAATAATCCCCTTCCATTTCTGTGCAGCGGTAACACATTTAACGAAGTCCCTGCATTTCCTGTCAGGGATTTTCCCCCCCAGTGCTTACTCTTATTCAAGAAATCAGAGAGAGAACAGTATGAATTTTCATTCAGAGCAAATTATGCAAAGAACTCAACAATAATTATCGAGAGAAAGAAATGACACGTCAAAAAAAAAGACTGAGATTTGCAGAAACATTTCAGGAGGTTACATCCATAAGTCCCATTAATTCAAATAAATGTTGAACATTTCAATCCCCTAGGCACCTTTAAGCATCCAAGCCAACTATGGCTCCTGAGGCACATGAACAGCACACAGGTTTTGAAAGACAAACACAAAACCAGGCATTGCCCTCAACATGGATCTGAATTAGCTGCTTAAGTTGACTGGAAAATATACTTTTGCTTGCAGTTGTCCTCAATTCATACACAAAGAAAACCTTTTATTTTAGTACAGCTCAAGGTTAATTCAGGATTCTAGTAAAAATAAATACATAAGAAAACAATGTCCAAGCCTATATGCAGGAAACTATCAGCTAGGATTGAGAGTTATGTCTCCTTAGAAATGAATTTAAGGCAAAGGCTCTCCTATCTCTGCTTCACGCCAACAAGGTGGGCAGGTCGGACTGTGACGTGGGCCGTGTAACGCTGCCCTTCTCTGTCCTTTCGCTTGCACTCAGACACCCGGCCCTGCGCTCCAGAGAGAGGAACAATTCCCATGCGCTTCTCCTCCTCCCTCGGAAACGGGCAAGGATCGAGCAGCAAGAGCCAGGGAACAACCGCTATTTTTGATATACGTCAGGTGAGGCGGACCCAGGTCCCAGGTTTGAGCAGAAAGCAAAGGCAGAACCTCTGACTGCACTCACAAAAGGAGAGCACCCAAATCAGACCAACTCAGAGAAAACACAAGTACCAGGGTCAAGGCACGCTTAAGAATGACATCTGCTAGTTTAAAAGTTAAACTCCTTCATAAAATTACCCAATAAATAAAAGTTAAACATAAATTTTAGTAGCAGTTTCACTTCTATTTTTATCCATGATAATCCAGTTAGCCCAATACGAGTGATGATTTTTTTTTGGTGGTCAATGTAAAATGGTGAATTTAGAATCTAAATGGGGCAATAACTCCCTCTCTTGCAATTTACTATGTTGGTAAAATATATCGTCTTGGCTTACTTTTCAGTAAAAATGTAAATTATGATCGGACATGTATTTCATTGATCATTAACTGAATTTTAACTTTACATAATGTAACTTTAATAATGGCAAAAGATATAAAAGGATTGATCACGAGGCCTTGTACAGTATTGCATAAAAAATATACATACATAATTGTATATGTTTAGACAGCTACTGAAGTACAGTAGCAGTTGTAGCAGAGTTCCCTATCCTCATTTACTGCTTAGCTCTTATGAAAATAAAATTTCCTTTAGCTCCCTTTTGCTTTAGCCATAAAAGCAAAATAAGGCTTTCACTGTCACCGATTTTCAAATCATGATACCATTTTCCTATAAAATGTATGCTTTTCTCCTAATATCATCATTTACCAAGGCCAATTTGGTAATATTTTTTGGAAGTACATGTAGTACATTTCTACAAATTTACTGCATCTATCCTAAATGTTATTTTCACAAAGACAGACAAGCAGTTGAACCCATAAACAGTATTCATCTAAATCATAGAATCATAGAATCATAGAATGCCTAAGGTTGGAAGGGACCTCCAGAGGTCATCTAGTCCAACCCCCCTGCAC
>JAWLRI010000115.1:2973179-2984030 GCA_034781795.1 Crypturellus tataupa
GACTCTGCACCACTGATCACCACCCTCTGAGCTCTGCCATGCAGCCAGTTGCCAATCCACCTCACTGTCCACTTATCATTATAAATCATTATAAATTTTCCATTTTGTGAAAGGACAGTCAACAAAAGAAGTTTTAGACAAATGGTTTCAAAGCTATATATTAATATATTCCTTAAGATTATTAATTTTAGATGGAATTATGTGCTTTACCTTATTTTTAGGATTCAGTACAGAATATGTGAATTAGCATTCAGAATTTCAATTACAAATTATACAAGCTTAAGCTTTCATAGGATAAATGTTCTTCTGACTGGTCAAAAGTTCATATATTCCAACACATACAACAAGGCTAATTGCTAGAGATTTACTAACCCTAAACAAGCAAGAGAACAAATCCTCCTGACCCCTGTTCCCACTGATTTCCAAACAACCAGATTTAAGTAATTTTTTAAAAAGCCATCTTAATCTCAAAAGTAATACAGAGAGAAGAGATAGATACAAAACAACTGTGTATGATTTTCTTATGCGAGAATGAGGACTGAGGTCTCCACCTACACGGGACAGGTAAACTCAACTGACAAAATATTCCTACAGCATCAACAGACTTTGGGGCACAGGGAATCACCAAGGAAAATATTTCCCTACTAAACATTGTAGATGTGGCATAAAATACAACTCTTGCATTACCATTTGACAACTGAACACATTTTTCGGGATGTCGACAGAAGGCGGAAAACTTTGCTCAGAACGACGTTGACTCAGGATTTCTCCAAACCGGCTCTTTGTCCCTCACAAGGGATAGCAGGGCCCAGGGCAGCACTTTCATTCCTGACAGTTTTTATTGCAGGTGCAAGTCAATCTATTTGCCATTTCTTTTATTGCACTCCCAATAGGCCAGAGCTTTATTGGATCTAAATGCAAGTGACATATTTCCCCCCTAACAGAACAGTCACAGACACTTTCTTTATAAATAAGTTATTTTAGAAACGTTTCTGCATGTGATAAACTGGAAAAGGCTACCTAATCCAAGGCAAACTAAGAGCTACAAGCTCCAGGAGTTTTTCCTGCAGAAGCACTTGGGAGCCGTGTATTTTCACATCAAATGACAAGCTGCGTGTTTGCTCCTGTACAGGAGGGAGCAAGACGCATGGAGGCAGTGAGCAGCTGCACTAGAAGTGGGATCCTGCCAAAAGGGGACGCACAGCCCCTGGGGAGCCGCCGTCTCCTAAAACGCCTTCCTGTCCACAACAGAAAATATATTGATTCTCTAAGCAGCTCTATGTATGTTCTGCTTTTACATATAGATCCAAATATCAAGATAATGTAAATACGTTCTACAAACAAAGTGACCCAGAAATATTTCAAACTTTGGTAACAAAGAGAAAAACTGTTCAAGTTCATTATCCTTTCAGATTGCAATACTGAATTCCAGCCCCAGATTCTCTGCCGGTATCAACTGAGGACTCAGACAGTATCGTCATAAAATATTAAATTACAGTAAACAAACAAAACAAAGATACTACTGGTTGGAACCAAAGGTAGCACTCTAACTATGAATTCCTATTAAAAATATAGCTTCTAGTTTATATAGTTTTAAAAAATTAATATTATTAATATGATTTTTCCCCAAACTAGATCATTAGTTGTTTTACAAATGAAGAAGTATAGAATTTCCTGTGTATACCTCACAACCAAATTCTGAAAACAAAACTGTCCCTCCAAAAATATTCTTAGGAGAATAAATATTGTGCTAAAAATGAACAATTAAGCTTTACACTTCCTCTTGCCAAACATCTGCACATGTAAAAAGTATTCTAAAATAGTGTTATTTTTGGTCAGATTAAATCAAACAAGCAAAAATATAACCTGGCTTACTTTGATCTGAAACATCCAGAGCCATAAAATGTTTGGACATGATAAAAGTTTGACAACACGGATCAGCTTCACATCTTTTATTCTTTTTCATAAAGAAGTGTCAAACAACTATACAAAAATAATAGATCAAATAAACATAAGACACAGTTGTACACAGAGCATAAAACCTTAAAAAAATATTGAATAATTCAAAGGAACTCTAGCAACACTTGTAATTTACAGTACTTGCAATTTTTCATAAAGCAATACTTTTTTAATTTTCATCTTTTTTCTAGAGTGCCTCAGGAAGAAGAAAGGCAAAAATTGAAACTGTAACAACAAATATTAAAGAGTTTGCTTTTAGTAGCAGTGTAGTAAATATGTCATGATTTTTAAATGATAATGCAATATGCAAACAACATTTGTCCCTGATCAGTGGAGTAAACAACACTTTCAGACACTATGGTGTTTTCCCTCCTTGTTGTCTGCAAGATTACTTTGCCAAAAATAACAATTTTTCATTAGCTTCATAACAGAATATATTTCTCCTTTCTGAAAGGACAGAATACCACATGCAAATTAAATTTCTTTTTCTCTTCTAGGGTAAGTTTTCAAATTTTCAGCAATGTAGTTCAGCCTAAGTGTAGGAATCCTGCGGTCTGCGCTAATATGAGCTTCTCTGCATTTCATTACACTACGAGGAAACTCAAGCTATATTCTTAACTTTACACTGTACTTCTACTCTGGCATTTTAAAACACTAATTTTGCCTCTATTCTTTGTTCTCTATATAGTATTTTTTGTGCCCCAGTGGTTATGTGTAGTGCTCACCAGGAAAAACAGACATTCAAAAAGGGACTAAAATATAATTTGGAACTTGCAACATATTCCTTGACTTGGAGTCAACAACACACCAAACTCTACCTCAAGTCACACCACTTATGTCCTACAGCTGTATTTTGTGCAGTCACACTTGTGTTATGGTTGCTTGTTACCATTTTAAGATTTCTTCCAAACTTCCCATTTTGGTTTCCAACAGCATCCTAAAACCCCATTTGTGCGGCAGCCAAGCCTGGAAGGCACTTGCCGCCGGGTGCCCCAGAGCGCCATGGTGCTCTAACCCTCCTGCCTCCCTCCTCCGCACGGAGCCTTCTCAGACCCTAGTGCTGTTCTCGGCCGCAGCACCCAGCGTTGTGACAACGCAGGTGCCAAGGACTAGGTACACTTTGGCACTCAGAGGGAAGGTACAAACTGTTGTTACTCCTAGGACCATTATGATTAATCCAACATCTGAACAGACCTCTTGACTTCTCTTTCCTTAGACACTAACTAATCAAGTGATTGGGTAGGACTAAGCAGAGGTTTGTCTTAGTTTTGCACATTTGCTGTCCTTTGTTACAGAGCATCAGGTGCTAACTAGGTGCATTCAACTCCTGTCTGGGCCCTAATACTTGCAAATAAAAGTTTTTCCTGAGATTTTTTTTCTGACAATTTTTTCCTTTCTTGAAAATGTAATCACAAAGCACTAACTTACTGCTAAATCTGCCTTATGATTTTTGATAAAATAAATGGGGTGTGTTAGAACTGTAATTTTTTGGGGGGGGAAATACTACTGTTTTCTGAAGCAGGAACACTGACAGAATTTAAAGCACTCATTTAGCCACAATGGTATTGTCAGACTCATACTTAAAATATCATTAATTCTTTTATTAATTGAGCCCATAACCAAGTAAAAAGAATAAGGTAGATGAATATATATATTTTTATATGCATTAGTGGTGTATGAGTCACCTTGATCTCCTTTGGGATGAAGCTCTAATTAACACTGGAACATATTTTGTCTATAAAAATTCCTTTTGATTGCCCAAGAGGTAACAGAAACTCATTTTGTCAGATGATATTAACTTTTATGGGTTAAGGTGTAGAATTACCAGGAGCTGCAGCTGCGTATTCTATGCTCAGGGCACTTTTTAAGCAATTCAGAATTTTAAGAATCTTGACATTCAGATCTGATAAAAGAAAAATGAACAAAAAAGAAAGAATATCATAAATCATTATGCATTAAAATCTTAAAACTGAGGAAAGGATCATGTTGATATTGATATATCACTCGGATGTATGTTATAAAAAGTTCAGATAAGGAGAATTACCAAAGAAATGAAATTATTGACACAAATTGATTGTAAAAGTAAAGAAAGCTGCTGCTAGAGCAGTTACATGTCCTTTGCAATTCAGATTTGCTGACACTTCTCGATAAGATTATCTACAAATTACAGAATATTAAGATTACTTTCATATGATGGGTTAGACACATCACTAATATTTTTATTTTATTAGCTGCTTTCAGAAGTTATATAACAGCAAAAGATTTCTTCAAGGTGAAGTTTAGCAGGCACTATAGCAACACAGAAGAGTACACAGAACGATCCTGTGCATTTCAATCATTTTTGAACCATTTTAGACATGCTTTGAATTAGAAATTCTAAAAACATCCTCCACGAAGAAAACTTGCTTCACCAAGTGAGAATGTGCTACAAGCTAGCAAAGCCATTAGAGCATCCCGAGACAGCTGCACTACTAAATCTGGAATGTAGATGTAGACACAAGATACTAATATTATTGCTAAACTATAAAAGGTAAACTGTGAAAATACAAATTTTCAAAACAAATAGCACATATTCCTTAGATAAAAATCTAAACTGCATTTCATAATTGAAATTCTGTAATTTCTTTCCAATTTGCCTCTTCCATTAAAGAAAACAACCCAAACCTTTACTGAATGTTAAGAGTTTTGAAGTCTTAAGTTACTTTTACTCCCCAACTGTTTTTCTATGAACAAAACCAAAAGACATAAGAAGATCTTTTGTTTTCTCATTTCTTGAGAGAAATGAGAGAATCTTAAGAGATATCAAATTCTCCAAAGGTTTTCTTCTTGATCTGAAAGAAATATGTTTTATGTCACACAATCCTTAATTCCTAAATTCCTAAAATTCATAAAAGTAGATCCAGTAAAAACTTAGGTATAAAAGGCAGTCACTGGTGAGTTTAAGTGTCCAAATCCAAAATTATTATCCAAAAAAGTTTTTGGTATCAGTTACCTAAGGGTACTGTTTCTGTAATTGTCAGTTGCCCTTGTTCTCCTGCACAAGTAAAAAGAAAGCCAGGCTGTAGAGAAACACAAGCAGAGGCGAGGGAACTATGTCTAGACTTGATGGTTCACATATTGTTACTCGAGCTAACCCAGCTTCCATCCTGAAAATGCCTTAAACAGATCTAGATCCTTCCTGTTGAACACAAAATATTCTTGGAACTAAGCAGTATGGGTAAGAAATGCCTCTCATATATACCCCATATTACATACTTTTTATTCTATTAAATATTTCTTGTGGAATTCTCCATTTTTAAATATATTGATATACATTGAACCACACGAAGTATTCAGAGCAATAAATCTTGGTATTTGACAGCTCTAAACCACAGAATAGAAAGCTTGATCAACTAGAAGTGTCCCATCTCAGTGAGTTTTACACAATATTAGATTTCAGTGCAATTAATGTAGACCTGCCCCCTTGCTTCCCATGAGATTCTTTTCAGAAAGTCTCAGAAATTGTCAGTCTGAAGTTGCATCTCCCTCAGTATGCAATCAGGGTTTGCTGGATTTTCATTCAGTTTTCAAGTCTGCCAAGGAACTATTAGTGTTTCACATGTCAGAGACACCGGCATCCACAGAGCCTCCACAGAATGCACTGGCAGCAACGGATCCGTTCTTGTCTGCTGCTTCCCTGGTCCACGAACTCCGGAGTCCTGAGCGAGCCTTGGCACAGCGCAGCCAAGCAGCTGCTCAGCCCTATTGTTGTCAAGAATACGCGTTTTGGCAACTACTAATCATGTATTTACTCTAAACAGGGAATAATCTCATACATCTATTATTCTTAGAATATATTTACCCAACAAATAACAGTAACAAATAAATGAGTTTCTTCTGCCTTAGTAAGAAAACACAAACAGTAATTAATGAGTTACTTAGCCACAACTTATTTATTTCCCCCAAGCCTTCATAGAATATAATGCTAAGTACAGAATGGCAGGCAGCTCTTGGTGACATTTATGGTTGTCATTTTTTGGCAAAATTCCTTGCAAACTATGCAATTGTCCATGGACTAGGAAGTTAATAATTCAATTTAGGAATTCTTATTTACATAAGTGTCTGAATAATGAATTGGATCAATATGACAATATCAGTTTATATTCACAAATTAGCCTTCACTGAATTATCTGTCCTATATAAATGGGGCAACGGATACAAAACCAAATAATGATAAGTTCTCTAGTATATATTCTAACATATCAGAGTATTCAAAATACATAAAAATATAAAAAGTATTACAGCTGAATAAATCACCTGAAGGTCTTTCTTGCACTATAGAAATACTGCAATAATTCTGTAGTACTCTGCGTTCCTGAATGCATGGTACATTTTTCTTCTACTTGCTCCTCCTTGAAGCAAAAGGAGTGCTAGAGTTACAGAAGTTATCTGAAAAAGCACACAAAATCCCTTTTTTTCTTAAGCAAATACAACAGCAAGTCTAAAAAAGTAGAATTACATCACAGCCTACAGTGGGAGACCAGGTCCACCTTTCCTCTGACTTTAGCATGCAAACTTACAAATTTCAAGGTTAATAATTTTTAAATATTTTAAAAAAAAATGACATAAGACTTGGAGAAAAGTTGAGAG
Organism: Crypturellus tataupa; assembly: GCA_034781795.1. Lineage (NCBI taxonomy): Eukaryota > Metazoa > Chordata > Aves > Tinamiformes > Tinamidae > Crypturellus > Crypturellus tataupa. Next base: position 2,979,768 of record JAWLRI010000115.1, read on the forward strand.
GCTCATTTTAGATGACAACCACTCACCACCTACGCCTTGATGAGGAATTATTTCTTTTTGCCTATGCAAACTTAGTTTTACAGTAAATATAGGGTCCAGTGACTGTTTCTAGGAGTAATCACTCCTTAAACATTTTATGTAACTGTAGTGATACAGCACATATAGCAATTCTCCTTAACACTCGGCACACAGTTCTAACACTAACTTGAATCCCAAGCACAGGGTAAGGAGGTGCAGGCCACATCTGCACAGAACCCACCGCTGACCTCCTGCAAAGGACGCACAGACGTGCTCTAATGTTCTAATAGCAGGACGGCCGACCACGAGAATGGGATAAGCTTTTTTAACAAGATTTTAATATAAAACTTTATCTATTATGCCGTGGCTAAGCGAGAAGCACGATACACAAAACTTAACTGCCTTCCGATAGCCTGGAGAGATGTGAGCTCAAGGGAGGACGAAAAGAATCTTAGGGCAACTAAACGTAGCTAAAATCAAAAGACACATTCAAAATACTGCAATCTCTGATTGGTCCTGGAACACGAACAAACATCAGATTTGAACACAAATAAACACAAGAATGCTGATGTTCATGAACAACTTCAAAGTGTAGCATTTTAAAATGCTATAAGGCAGTGTCAAAATAATTCACTATTTTTGGTTTGATTGTTTTTAGCCCCAAATTCTCTCTGGCTTCATTCAGTCCAACATTATTCTTCTAACTGGAACACTGCCCTGCCCACACAATCTAAACACTTAAAATTTCTTTTGTGGCTAACAAAATGTTTCAGGTTTATTATTTTGAAAATGATATAATAATTTGTGTTGAAACTTTTGATTTCAAAACATTTGGATTCGCAATTCATATGGAATTTTACTTTCCATTTTGCTGTCCACAATCTCAGTAACAGAAATTGTGATACATAGCATGGATTTAGAATAATTTATCTTTCTCTTAAAGATTTTGTGATGTGTACTCTTATTTCTCCTCTTCCTGTTCCTTCAGTTTCCAATTAAAGCCTGGAACAATTACATTTTATTTAATTGTAAGTTTGCAGAGAGTTGAAAGCACCAGGATCCTCTACAGGGTTTTGTTTATCAGTGTCTAAATCTTAGTTAACAGCTTGTTGCTTCTCTAAGTATACAACTATTTATTTAAGTATTTATGTACAGTGTTTGTTTACCTTGGCAACTGCTGTATCAAATAGTCTCACACAGAAATAATTTTATTTAAAAATATCTATCTCTTTGCTAGAACTCATCCAAAATTTATGGTATTTAAGGAGAAACAGAAGCAAATTCTGACATTGTGAGAGGGCTGTGGCATTTAAAAATATATTTACAAATGCAGATAAATTCAATTTCTCCTTTCTCGCAAGACACGGAAAGAAAAAAAAGCCCACACATTTACATGAGAAAAATATTAATAGCATAATTATATTAAAATCACCAAACAAACTCTGGAACTGACTCTGCGAGGGCAGACAACTACACTGACTAAAGATATTGCCATTAGTAAGTAATGATGCCCTTCGAAAATAATCACTGTGCTCCAGCGAACACAGCAGCATCTCACAGTCCTCGTGTGGACAGTGAACAGGGATTTTGAACAGACTCAGGGGTCTAGCTGAGTTAAGCAGCTGCAGAACCACAGCATCAAGCTTTGCAGAACTACATCCAATAGAACCATCTGAATCACCTTCAGAACACTTTCTCCATACGGGAGTTTCAATGTATTTTATGTGCCTAAGACACTCGTTTTTCTAGTATATGACTAAAAATTTGCAGGGGATCTTTGAACACTATTCCACCTGTGGCTCTCATGTAAATCAAATTATTTTTCTTTATTTTTTCGAATTTGTACGCCATATATGTATAACAAATTTGAAAAAATAAACACTAAATTTAGTAGTCAAAACTGAAACAGTCTCCACCTTAGTATAAACAGGAAAACCTGTGTAAGGTGTTACCAATCCCGTTTCCCTACTTTTTCTACCCTCCTTCTTACAAATGAGCTACCATCAAGAGCTCATATCTTCTAACTTCCCTCAAACATTAATCCTGCTCTGTTCCAGGCCTCTGGCAGAACCTATTCCACATCTGAAGGCTGCTCAGCAAGAGCGATTAACTCCTCCAGTTGCTCAGAGCTGTATACCATAAATACCACTTCTGATCTTTGCTCCAGGATCTACAGATGTAAAGTAAGAGGATACAAAAATGATTGATAAACTGATGTAAATCCAAAGTTTAACTGACTGGACTGTACCTTGAGGATACCCCTTCCACACCCTCCTCCTCACACATGCACACCTTAGTAGAGTCACTAAAACACCCACTGTCTCCAGGTGCATGGCAAAGGGCCAAAGCAAAGAGCAGAGCTACATATATGCAGTCCATAGAAACATAAACCCTGAGTTCCAGGAGTAACTGGTCATCTATCTCCACTCAACCTGTTATACAGAACTTCATTGACATCTGATTTACGTGTGAAATTACAAGATGAAGAATATGCAGCCCCAGAATCACCAAAATTAAGGCAGGCCCCAAAGGGAGTTTGCAGGGTTAAAGAGAATAATAACTACAGTATGACTGCAGGATAGGTAATTACAGAAATCAAGAAATTATTCATGGCAGCAACACCATGAGAATACAGTACCAGGAGAGATTAGAGGGAGAGAGAAATAAGACTGGTCATGAAGTATTATATATACTACTGAGCTTCCAATAGGGAATAATTCACTTATGTGATTCAATTCTTTATCCCCCATCACAGCCAGAACCAGCCCTGAGTTATACAGAGGACAAAATTAAGAGATCCTGTACACTCTACAAATCTTCTGTACCAGCAGCCCGGATCCAGGCTCCTCCTGCAGTAAATGAGCAACATTTAATAAAGATAATAGTCATAATTAATATTAAATACTTAGTGAAGGCTTATTATCTTCAAGTCCTATTAAGTAATTAACCAATTCATTAAGATTGCTAGCATAAAAGCAAGCAATAAAGTTACACACAGGGACACACTGCAGGTTTAGCCTTCTAAGAACAGTAAAATATTCAACCCTGCAAATACCATGAAACGGTGGCAAAAACAAAACAGAGACGAACACTGATATTATATTTGGTTTTAAGAATCTTGAGCAACTTTTCTAATTCGATGTACCAAGTCCACCACTGTTACTATGGTTGTTCAGGTACTAAAGGGCCTCAAGTCATAAGAAACACCACATCCTGAACATCTCCTGCATCTCCTACCTGGAACGCTTTTCCTGCGCTGTCACCTCCTACCAGTCATCTCTTTAGCCCTTCCCTTTGCATCTTGCCCTTCCCTGCAGAGCAGCCCAGGCAGGCCCAGGCCGGTTCAGCAGCCAGGTGGATGCACCAGCCATACCCTTCGTCTTAGGAGTGCATGATGTGCAGAGCTCACGCACACTGCTTCACACTTAGAGGTTAGAGTTAGTTGAATGAGCAATACTTCCCCTATATACCATAGTGAATCTGAAGATATTTTTCATATTTTGATTGGCAAGGTGTTTTATATCACATTTCAGAATCTCTATTTCTTTATATCCAAGGTGCATTTCGTGTTTTCCCTTTAGTTTATGATCATAATAAAAAAACAGAAGTTGGACATCCTCTTATTTTTTGCCTACAGTTTTGCTTCTGCAAAGTGACAACATGTCTCCATGCTGCTAAAACTCAGAACTGTCTTTACTGAATTCTGTAAGGTTGAATAAAACTAATATTGCTGAAAAACAACAAGGAATGAATATGCCTTCTACCTGCAGCAAAACAAAATTTGGCAACGTATTTTCTGAAAATTACACCTTATTACTTCCTTCTCTATATTAAGTTTCCTAAAATCACGATGTGCAAAGAAGTTTCTCCCTGGTGTGAATGCAGCTTGCTTCTTTGTCTTACATACCTGTATCTCTAGGGAGACCTGGCGCTCCTGGTATGCAATATTTTAAGCAAGTGATTACAACTGAAGTGAACAGGTGGCTCCATCCCCCAGGAACTGCTGCGAAAACAAACCCAGCGAGAGCTGGGACTAGTTGCAGCAGATGGTGTGGTCTTTGTACCACTTTAATGAAGACTCTGCCTGATCTGTGTGTTGAGTTGAACACAGCACCTTCCTACCATTTGTGCAACTACATTTACACAACATTGTTGGGAAAAATGTGTTTGTTGCAATTTGAAAACCGTAGTGGTGGCAGCGAATCGAGTTCCCAAATAGTATGATCCACTATAAACTCGACTCTG
>JAWLRI010000115.1:2984130-3014969 GCA_034781795.1 Crypturellus tataupa
GGCCAAAACTTCTGTTAAGCCTTTTTGTTAAGCCTAAGTTTTCTCTAATGGCCCTTTTCCAGGCCATTCTTCCACAAACATACAACCACACAGGCAAAAAAATACCATGGTCCTTTATACCGCGTGTCCAGTGCATCTATGCACCCTTCAAGCACATTCAAGCGTGAGCTGACCAGACAAGTATATATTGTCTGGTCATGACACAATTCAGGAAGAAGGTAAATTCATACCTACCATGTCTGTATTCACCAACTAGTGAAATATAATGTTGTAATACTTGTATTATGCCAGTGATCATCATAACCATTTTTAAACAACAGGCAGATATTTATACGTATTAATATTCCTTTGCCAACTTCTGCTTTAAAATTAATCAACCAATGCTTTATAATGCAGGTAACAAAGTTTATGTTTCCTTATATAGATTTATGTGAGAATATTCCAAATCAAAGTGCACAGCAGGAATGGGAAAATTTCTTCAATTTTTTGAATGAGGATTAATATTTTATTCTATTAATATTCTCTTTTGTGTGTTCCTATTGATTTAGGTTGGGCTTAAAAGCAAGGAAAGCAGTAGTATAAAAACAGTTCCAGTAGAAAAAAGACTGTTAGAGCTTGAATAAGGACTGACAAGGGAAAAAGGATGGCTGAAAGCTAGGACAAGAGGAAGTTCCTGTACAAATTCAGTACTAGAATCCAGAAATACCACTGCACTTTTGTACATGCCATATTATGGGCATCACTCATGAAGTCAGGAAGTATTCCTGCATACAATTGTCCACTTACAAATTTTCTGAAACGTATCCATAGGTAACATAGTTCAAACACCTAATAGGAGAGCACAGCCAAATATTGCTTTCGAAACTCAGAAACATCATCCTTATTTCGGAGGTTGGCCTGATAGATAAGCTTGCTCCTTGTTACATGGCTATTTCAGGTAAACTGTGGCAGCCTTTTAAAGTAAATGCCTGGCAATATTGCCAGTAATTTACACAGCAGTGATGCTGTAAGTCAGCAAAGGGAAAATATATATATGTGCACCATAAGGAAAAGGAAATATACATTATTGATGGAACTAGGCAATTTCCTAAGGTATGTTCTGTGCTCCAATTTTTTCTAAGAAATACACATAAAAAATATGTTATGAAAATGAATCTGAACTATAAATCTGCACCATGTTGGAAAAGAGAAAATTATACAGCAATTTACAAGTAAATACAGCTACCTGGTTATTTTTTCTTTTATTTTTTTTTCAAATTTCATTCTACCAGTTGGAAAATTAATATAGATAGTGGCTAGTACATACTGGGATCTGCTGTTTAGGCGAGGTGCCAATTATCTCTAAATGCACTGAGAAATTATTTCAGTTTTCCCAAAGCAAATAGTCACACGGCAGTATGAGGGGGCAAGACAGCAGCTAAAGGTGCTGAGCATTTTCATGACACCTTTACTCCTGTTTTTGTAATTACGCCACTTGCCAGCATTACTGTATGGTAGTTCAGCTGCACGTTTCATGTTTACATTCAGGGGGTTGTGTTCAGAGTACATTTTAAAAATACAGTAATTGAATCAGTTTGACAATGTTATTGAGGAGACAGTGTTTACCCATCTCACTTTGTTATACATTACATAGATTTTTACATAACCTAAAAGTATTATTGAAGTTTAAAAGGTAGATATTAATATAAATAAATATGATGGATCAGAAAAATAAAGTAGCAAAACCACCTTTAGTTTTATCAAGAGTAATACTACTTCATGATTACAACACCACCATTTTACAATTTATTGAAAACAATATTCGACCCCATCTTCATGCAAAATTTCTACTGGCAAGTGAAAATAAAGATAGAATACGGTCCCTTCTGTACATAAATTCTCCAATATGTAATGATTTGGCTAGAATATTGCAAGGATCTTAGTATATACAACTCATTATTCTTACTGTTCCTATCACTGAACTTGTCTCGCTAGTTCGCTTTATTTTTCCCTGTAGTAAGTCTTTTGGGATCTTCAAAGCAATTAGTTCAGGAGCACATGTTTAAGGGTGAAGATTTTCAATGTTGCAGCAATGTAAGATAACTATAGATCACAAAATCTGTCATGAAATAATGCAATCAAGAACAAAGCAAACTGAAGCTTTGTTTTCAAAAGATAAGAATGCACCGGAATGCATCACTAGCTTCTCTTATTGCTTGTGCTGTCTACCTAAATGAGACTCCCTGCTTGCATATTTCAAAGTCATTGGTTAATTATCCTGTAGCAAAACCACATTTTGGGTACTGTGATTCAAACATAATGATGTGACTATAATATGAACAAATTAGAAATATGCAAAGTTGAATACTTGATTTCAGATATAATCCAGTAATTAAAGACACAACAAATCATTTAGCAGGAATGTTGCCACTGTTGTTGGGAAAAACTGTTAATTGCAGTTCCTGACATAAACTGTCCCTGCACTTGCACTACTTTACTCCAAACTGAAGCCAAGATCCATTTGCAAAAGATAATGAGTTAAAAGGTGTATTTCACAAACTTTTAAACCATGCAGACATCACTGAGAAGTAAAGAAATAACATGGACTAAACAGACTTCCTTTGCACTTTTAAAATATTTCTTAGGCATTCTCTGTATAAGAAATAGTGACAATCACGCAGTATGTGAAGCTGCACAGGTAATAAGGAAGTACAGGAACAGGAGCAGCTCACCAGACACACAGGAATGTTGAGGAACATTTCTTTTAAATGTATGCTGCTGGCCTGATCCCATAATTTGGGAGTTAAATAAACACCATTCAGCAATAAGTACTGTTCAAAAATCACTGAACTGAATGGGTGAATGACATGAATCTTTTATAGGTCAAACCTAAGATCTGAGGACTAAAGTGAAAGCTAACTTCTGAATTCTTTGTCCTGGTAAGAGTCTTTTTGATCAGAGAGCGTCACAGAAAACCAGCCTTTCCACCTATTGCAGCTTGCCCCGCAAAAGTTGCTCCAGTCCTCCAGTTGCTCTTCTTCCTCCTGTTAGAGGGTATGCGTAACACTCACATTCCTTTGGAATACAACTTTGTGCTTGGGAATAGGAAAAAACGCTGGGTTCAAAACCAGCAGCTAAGAGAGTTTAGCCATAACATTTCCATAGCAAGCACAGGGGACTGCTCAACTTGTAATTAGAGATTAAGGTTCCCTTAGAAGAAGGGATGACTTGTTTTGTACAAACAACGATTCATGGGCTTTGAATGAATCACTGAAAGTCCAGCGACATGGAATGACCCATACCATTAAAAATCTGGCTCAGCGTTTATTTCCCCAATACACAGAATACGCCTTTTTCTTGAAAGACCTAAGGAACTTCCTTTAATCACTAAGTGACATAAAAGCGCTAGAAAATATTGTATTCTACTTGTCACATTCAATGAGAAAAATTTATCAGTCTCTTATCAAATTTATTTTCTTTTGTCATTGTGACACAGCTTTGCAGACTGGTAAAATGCCCACGGAAAGAATCTTTCCCAGGAGATTTACACAGGCAGATGGTTAAGTCACTTCCTAATATTAATATCTATGTTTTGTTCAAACAGTAGGAAACATTTTTATCTTTCAAATGTTCCTTCAAGAAGTAATGTGACAAAATGTTGCAGCATTTCCTAAAAGCATTGACCAGCAGAAATCCCTTTGAGTGCCAACACTAAACATGACTTAACTCATGTTTTTTCATGGATCTGCAAACGCCCATCACAGACAGCAAACATTGTTCTGATTTAAGCCATTCACTCAAATTACTACTTATTTTCTGACTTTCTTGTTTAGATGGCTAGCCATACTGAACTATTAAAGCCAGTTTAAAACCGTGATGGTTTAAAGACTCCTGATATCATTTTTAACACACCATGACATGCGGTAGTTCATTTTTCTTTTCTTTGAATTGCACTTCATAGTGATGCCACTTAAGTGGTTACTGAAATTATTGTTCATGCCCTGAAGATCTGGTAAAACAGAAGTGTGATTCATATTATTAAATAAAATGAAAGGAGAAAAGAGGACAACATAAAGGGTCTTATTTTTAATTCTTTTTGCAAATCCCGACAGCTAAGAGCCAGATGAATAGAAATCAGTTAAGGTTCATTACAGCTACAATCCATCCAGAGAAAGGCAGGATGGAAGCACCGGTACATTAACTTTTACACTTGTGACCCAGTAAATAATGTTCCAGTTAGAGCTATGACTTCTTGCAACCCAGAGCTCACATAACTTCTAAAATAATATATTCATTTTTAATATTGTTGTTAAGTGCTGCTAAACACGGATCTGAATCATCTCAAATTGAATATACACCTGTGATTTAAAAAATTATTCTCATTATTGCTCTCAAACTTTTTGACCATGATGATGCTATTTAAATAACACGAAAAAACAAGGACGTCCGTCAGATCTAGAGTAAGCCAAATGAAAAGGTAAATTTATGATGAAGCTAATACCGATGACATGCTTCCATTTTCTCTTCACACATGGGAGAGACTAGATTTTCAGTTAGCTTGGATCATTTAACCAGCGCATCTGTAATTCAGATGCGAGCGCTGAACGTGTTACCTGAACAGACAGGAGAGGCAGGGGTGCCAGCTGAGGGAAGGAGTTTGACATTGTGTTTGTCCTCACAACAGGATTTCTAACATATCCTCATCTTGTTTCAGTTACGAAAGAAAGAATAAATTTTGTCAACCAAAGCGAGCTGCTTCAGAACAAGAAAATACAGTAAATTACACCTATCCATCTTGCATATATATGAATTATATTTTAATGATTTAAAATTTGTTCACTTGGGAATTGCACTAAAATGATTCTTTTTAAGGAATGTGAAGGCTAGTTTAGGACCTAAGCCTGAACTGCTGAATACAGACAATTCATTAAAAATATAGGGGACTAATTTGCATCTGAATCTTTTTCTCTTGTTTAACAAGTAACACCTAACTTGGTGTTACTCGGTTGGGAGCCAGGAGAGAGGATGTCTAATTAAAAAGGCCATTAATGAGTTACAAATTAGAATCCTACGGCTGGATTCAGAGGTTAAATGAAGATTATATATCTTGTCTGCTAAAGGTTGGTCTCTGATGTGGATAAAACTGAACGTGCCTTGATTGGAAACATCTGGCAACCGTTTCTGTTGCAGAACTTGCCTGGTGTGCGGCTCGCCGTCCTCCTGCTGTGAGCTCACTGCTGCCTCGTGCTCCTTCGAGTTATCTAGGCCACCCGGCCCAATGTTGTCTGCTGCAAAACTGATCCTTGTACTTGAGCTGTGTACATCCTTGTCGCCACAGCTAGGTTACCTAGGTAAACCATCTGTTTGTGATAATGTACATTCTCATAGCAACCAGAAAAAGTCCTATGGCTTTCCGAGATGCTTAATCTTCCCCATTCTGAATTCTTTGAGACCAGAGCCTGAGGAATATCTCTACTGATACAGAAGTCTAAAGGGAGACACACCAGAACAAAGCGAGACAGCATCTAATCCTATTAGTGCTCTGCAGAATCAACCTCCTGAAGGTTTCCAGTGCTTGCAAACATGCAGTTAAGAGGCCTCTAGTGATGGACAGAAATTGTAGGTTTTCCTCCCAAGTTTTTAGCCATTTCTTATTTTCATTCTCTTTGCTCTTCCTGAAAACTGATTGACTGTAAAAGATCTACTACAATGTCAGTCTCCTGTTAACAGCTAGGAAGTCACTTTGTCTTACTTGCAGTCACCAAGAAACACAGGATAATCATATTGTGACATCCCTACTCAGCAGAGAGGAAGAGAAGCAAATCTCCTCTCACGATTTCACTCCCCCCCTTCCAGCTCATAGTCTATTTCCTTAACAGTGAAAGAAAGAACACTCCTTATTAAGTCACTTGCTGGCTGGATAACCAAGAGGAAATCTTATTTCCAGCTACCAAGATAAAAGCAGATTTTTCCTTTTCTTTGCTGCAGCAATTACATTCTACAAATTTCATTAAATCTCCCTCCCCCCTTTCTAGGGGCAATCATCCCTTAATATTTTTTTAATAACATGTCCGTTTGGTCAGTGTTCTCCATACCACTGATTTCAGGGAACTGATGAACAAGATAAGAATATCCCAGATAGAAGAATTCAACAGGGAAAACAAACAGGTAGAGAATCCTGCAAGACAAAAAAGCGTGGAACTACAAGACATTAATATAATGCAATTTAGTTGCCAGTTTCCACAAGGTCTTGCAAGTAAATTACAACTTCAACTGAGACTGGAGTTCACAATTTAGTTTAGAAACACTGGTAAAGAGGCATAAGAAAAGCACTAACTCTCTCTTCCTTGTCTCTTATCTACACCTTGTTTCCATAGGTGCTGCTTCCTTTTATAGACACACTTCCTTGGAGATACTCTGTATCGAGTAGATTTCAAAGGTTTGCTCAATCCCAGGACTTTTGATTGCCTAATTGTGTAAGGATCAAAAATACTTTGAGTCTTTACATTCTAGAATTAGATTAACTAAAGATAATTAATTGATAAACATAAAAAATATATATATTTTCCTTGCTCATTTTACATTACAGAACTTCCTTGTGATAATAACTATTCAAAGAACTAGAAAAAAAGAGAAAACACATTAATCAGCAGATTTGTAATAAAACAATCATGCCTACCAAGTCCAAGGGAGATCAGCTGCTTATGGTTTTACATCCCACACGGCAGGTTCCCTGTTCAGAAACAGCTAAATGTTTTTTTCATGAAGTATGCTAATAAATCACACCTAGAAACCTCTTTAAAAAAAAAGTTCTACACTAGAAGCAGCAAGTTGCACTACGCTGACTCCTAAAGCCTTGGAATTCATCATCAAGTCATAATTCTGCTGCTAGAAAAGAATTAAGCTTGGCCAAGATCATCGTGAAATTGGCAATAAATCCAAGATTCTATATAAAGAAAGGGCAGGTTAAAGATACTATGCCATTCATTTCTTTAAATTGGTACTTATTTGTTGAAGCATTCAGAGTTTATGAATTTCTGCAAACCTGAGGTAATAACTCAGAGAGCCAGACACAGTGTCCTAGAGCCATGATCCAGTCAGTAGAAAAATAACCAGTAATGAGTGTGATCTATTGGCTAGGGTAGATACTCCTAGATTCTTTATTTGACACTGCCAGCAATTAATATGTGACCTTGAACAAGTCATTGAACTAAAAACCAGCCAAGAGCACAAAGTTCACACCAAACACAGATATAAATGTATCCTAAACTTGCAGCTCTTCAAACGCCAACAGTTAATTCAGGTTCTTCACATTTTCAATCTGCCATTGAACTCACCTGAGTGCTTAACAGGGAATGTCCATTTGCCCTGGCAGGAGAAATGCTTCATAAACAGAACTCTTGCTGTGTGCAGGTTTGTATAATGCTGCTTTCTAAAAGAAAACTCTAGGAGAACCTGTTAAACTGACATTGATTAAAAGTTACAGAATTCAGTTATATTTAGAACATAATTTAAAATCTTAAAAACAGCCTGAGGCCAGCTGTAGGAAGACAAAGCATCTTTTTATAATTAATTTTAATTGAAACACTTTCAAATTTTACTTTAATGAAGAACCACTAAATTCTGAATATTTTCACAGCATTTTAGACTGAAAATTATCTTTTGCAAATACAAGTAATCTGAATAAGTCTCATCTAAAACCTAAACCAGCAATTTTTATTTTTACAGGAAAATCACAAGTCCAATATTCTCTCACAGTACTAATTTGAGTTGTGAACTCAAAAAAGAGAAGATATCTATTTTCTTTTAAAAAAAAAAAAAAAAAAAGGCATTCTCAGATGCCTATTATAGCAACAGAGAAAACAGGTGTTTTGCCCAACTGAACCAATCTGGCCTACAAATGATAGGACAACAATGACATAAAATAGCTATTTACTAACTGATGATCACTGAAGAGATAACTCATTTACGTTAAGGTGACTACCGGTTTGCTCCAGCTATTTGATCATGAACATCTTGTGAGCCGCCCCGAGCACCTGGTCCTGTGTCAGCGGTACATGCACAAGCACAGGATTTCAAACAACTTGTTACACATTTGTTTGTAACTCTCTCCATTTATTTACTACTTTTAACTGATGTATCTGAATACTTATTATTAGAAATGAAACAAATCTGTACTAGGATTTCTATCCCTAAATACGACATACAGAATTGAGACTGGGGGAATTTTTCATGTATTGCTTCCTACTACATGGGGCTAATGGCTGGGATTGCTTAGTGGAGGGTCCCGAGAAGGGAAGGGCACCTTGCACCACCCCTACAGTGCTGGAACGGGTAGTCTAGGCACTAAATTTTTAATATCATCAGAACAGTTCTAAATTGTGCCTAGCAATTCATAGTCAAAAAGAGCATTTTCAGCTCTCAAGATAAATAAAGTGCAAAATGCAATAGTAATAAGTCCTGTGAAGTATATCATCCTAGCTCCATAAGCTAGAGTAATATAAATTTAGAGAGTACTATATAGTTTTCTTTTCAATGGAGGATCCTGTATGAGAACTTTTATATTTAGGACAGCATGCAGGTTTTTTTGATATCCATGAATCTGTGTGAGCTCCAGTGTGATAAGGGGTCAACTTGAAAAAAAGAAGTTTAAGTATATTATTAGGAAAACATGATGAGTGTTTCTATAAGCATCAGTTGCTCTTTGAGGTTTGTTATTTATCATTAATAGTCATACAGTTGTATAAACGATTTGTACATAAAACACCCTACTATATTTCCATGTACGCTGTTTTGAAGCATTGCCTACATTCCTCCATCCATGAACAGATATAATTTTGTGTGGCTTATTTGATCAATCATAACAAAAGAGAAAATATTAAGTATAACAAGTTTGGATACACTCGCTCATGCCACTGCTGTGACCAGCATCCACATTTTGAATCAAGGGAAATGTTGAGTAAAATGTGATCTTTGTACTTGAAAGTTATTATGCAAGCTTCATTTGGAGCTACATAAAATCCTTCCACATATTTCAATACTGCAGCATGGCCTCTGTTATCCTAATGATCAGATTCAAATAGATAGAATCTATCTAGTTAGATTTGATAACACAAGCTCTATGTGCAAAATGAAGGCTTTATGCAAGAAACATAAGGAGGAAAACACACAGTACAATCTCATTATCTTTTTACAGATAAAAAACGTTATTTAGACAGCTATTTCAAATAGTTTACCTAAAACAGAAGAAAACTGCAGATTGAATTTCAAAACACATAAGCATTTAAAAAAAAAAAAACTCACATAACAGTTCTAGCAATGTTAAAGTATATTCTTGTAAGTAGTTAGATAGCTTGCAAGATAACCATATCCACACATATATATCATCATTTGTGAATCTGTTGGATAGGAGTTTTAAACATATCTATGTGCCATAGTCAATAATTTACTTTGAAACTTCAACTGTTTCAACAGCATACAATCCATTACGCTCATTGCAGTGCTCCACCATTATTTTTCAGGGTTTCAGGGCTACTCCACTTATCACTACCCTTAGTTAACCAAAATATTTAAGCTATCAAAACCCACAAAACAATCTTAACCTCCTCACCCTCAGAGATACTATTTTTTCTCCAACTTTGAGAAGCTCTTGTAGCAATCAGATTTAAGTCTCATTTCCTTCAAACAATGAGAAAGACATGGAACATCATTGGTGCTTTCTTAATTTCTAAAGATATTTGTTCATAAAGAACTTACTAAAAACTTATGCCATCTATTTTTGTAAGATATTTTTCCAAGGTTCTGGTCTGATGTGGCCTTTCAGATCAAAAAAGAACAATTTAATCATCTCAAATACGTTTCAGAAATAGAATGCCAGCCATGTAAGTTAGGAGCATGATTGTAATGAACTGAAGGATAATCATAGCTGACTACCATTCACTAGTTAACACTGGAAACATTTATCATAAAACTTTCTCTTAAATGAAACTTTGCAATCCAACAGCAATATCAGTCAGCCAAAGAGAGAAATGACAGAATTGTTCAATATAAGTCATGTTCATTAGAACTCAATTTTTTTTCATTTTAGAAGAATGGATGTCTTATGATTAAAACATCATTATAAATGAGACAGTAACCTGTCAGGCGGAAAATTGAGATTCTCAGGTTCTGGTGAACTGTCTTCAGCCGGAGGCTTCTAAGTAACTTAAGTGACAGGCCTTCTTATTTCACTAGTTTATATTTTTAACTTTGCATTAACTGTTTTCATGTAGGTATTTTATTGTTTAATGCACTTCAAGGTATTAATATATGCTTGTGGTCTTCTGTTTTTTTTTTACTATACCATCACATACAAAGACAGATGAAGACACTGAAATCTACAGGCACTACTTTCATTACAATAAGTTTCTTCTTTTTGAAGGAGTGAACTGTAAAGGAGCAAGGTTATTCTTTTTCCAGGAGTTACATGAGTCACACTGCAGTTGCAAATGCACGCTACTTTCTTTGGTTATTAAATGATTTAGATTAGATTGATGGCATCCACATTCTTCTTTCAGCATGTTTTTTCCTATTAGATCCTGAAGGGATAACAAGGGCTGACCTCAATTTTTTTTCAGACTATTCTACTAAATGCAATCCCATTATATTTCCAATTGGTTAAATGACCTGGTCAAACCTAAGTACTCCATCAGTGATGATCAAAGGGTTACCAAGGTAAGGACCTCCAATTTTTCTGGATTTTTTCTTCTTCCTGTCCTCCCAAAAAGATGCCACAAGTCTACGTTTCAGGCAATGACAGACACAAGGCAAATTCAAATCCCAGGTTGTAACCCGAAATAATATTATTGTAGAAAAGGGTGAAGAGCAGCAGCAACAGCCACCCTTAGAATACACGGGCATTGTGAAAGGTGAAGAACTCTCCGGGGCAATTGTATGCTTATCTAATTCCCCATGTTGCAAGTCGCTGGTTCAATGAACAGGTAGGTGTTAAGAGACTTGGTGAACTGAACTCTGCCGTCACCTGGTTTATCTGAACAACCAATTGAAGGACTGAGAAACATAGACATGTTTGCTATAGATCCATGAGTTAAAACAGATCAACAAAAAAAAAAATTCTGAATCCTGTTTGTATGTTACTTCAGAGACTAAGTTAATTGGATAAATTATTCATTCTGACATACTCACTGTGCTTTTCTAATTATCATGGCAAATATAATACAGGAATTTAGTAAATTCCACTGTCACATAAAGACACATACAAATGCAAAGACATGCTTGGAGATGCAGTACAGGCAAACATGAACAGTAAGAGATATAATTAAAGATGCTTTAATAGGTTGTCAAAGTTGCTAAGATACCATCAGGTATCCTAGCAAATCCTGGGCAGTCACAAAGATCCAAGAACACGTCCTAAATATTCATTGCCTGATAGTCTTTGCTTTTGTTGTCTTTTCTCACTTTTGCCCTTTTTTTCTTAATCCTCCTCCTTTTTTTCGTGTTAACTTTCTTGGTAATTGTAAACATCTTCAGATAAAACATCACCATCTGACAGTCAGAAATATATGTAGTTGAGATTCACTGTAATCATGGAGCCTTTACAGCTCTTAGGAATACTACAAAGCAACACAAATATGAACACAAAGTTATCTGAGCAAACATGACCCACCCCAAAGCAGACGTGTGCTTAGCACTCCTGATTCCAAAGGAAAGCAGCAGGAGAGAGAGGCCCTTCCCTGCCCGTCACACCAGGATTTTTACATCTGTACAGCATCTTACTTGCACAACAGTGCAATTGAAGTAGGAAACTAGGGGCACTTGCATTGTACACACATGTGATGAGGAAATAATATGACTTTACAGATCTGAAATAAAAAATAGTAATATAAATAAATTCGTGCTATGAAGCATATAGTAACAGTTAGCAATGTGCATGTGAGGAACATCAGTTTATTTGAGCTGGACGAGATAAAAACTTTCAATAACTGAGGTTATTTTAATCCATACAGAAATAATGTTGAGAGAGTTGTACACAGAGGCTTCCCCAATTCCTTCCCAATTACTACTATCTCACCAGCTAGCAAAGATCTTTGAGCAAACATTCCCTGAATAAAAAAAGCACTTGCTTTATTCTGCCCAATCCTTTGTTAAATTGGATATTTTTATACGTGTATGCTATTTAATATAGCGCACAATTTCTTTAAGTACACTGCACAAAGACCAAGAGTGACGAAGTTTTCAAGTTCACCTAGTTCCCACCAATACTTTGTTGAAGGTGGTTAGGCAAAAAGAGTAGTATACCTTAAACAGAAATCACTGCCCTGACACAAAGCAGAGTGGATAAATTTCTCTTCAGCTTTGTTTTTGATGTTCATTTGTTTTCCACATGATGACTGTACAGATGCCTTCCAACTCCATATTTAGCAATGACTGGTTCTTTGAAAACAGAATGGCAAATGCCTACTGAACTTTTCTTTTAAAACTTAACACCAAGATCAAAGACTAATTCAATTAATTCTAATCTCTAAAGTTATTAGATCTAGGAGGTTTATTATTAATATTTTTAAGGCTTTTAATCCTTTATACAATGACTTCTGCAGGCACATAATATCCCAAATGATAATAACCACATCGTGAATTCTAATAATTTTTTATCTAGCTTGAATCATACATAAAGCTGTCAGTTTAGCTCCTTCTCTGTAGAAAAGCAACAGAAAATCCTGCAAAGGATGGAAACAAGAGCGATAAAGACTACAGCTATCAGTGCAGCATTTGCAACTAAACATTTTTTGAGAGATCAGAAATTGTTTCTTAACAGACACAGGGGCAGAAAGAGCTTTCGTCTGCCTTTTTACCCTGTATCATCCACAGTTATGAGGCAAGTCCTGACCCTACCGAAGTCAAAAGAATTTCTGTCATTGCCAATAGCAGGACAAGGCTTTATCACTCTTTTGTTAATAGTTCACGTTTCAAAATAACACAGGGCATATTTTGGAAGTAACTTGGTGTTTTCATCTGGATTTTAAAACACTGCAAAAATAAAATGGAACTCACAGGAGCTATGTGCTTTCTGTCATTTGAATTTCAGTCAAAGTTAATGCTTTAGATGGATGCTGAAAAGGGTTTATGAAAATGAGAAGGTGATGACAGCAATTTCTAAACATTATTATGCTACTTACACCATCATACCAGTTGTGCCTCTTATTTCCTAATCCAATTTCTCTAATAAAATACTACAGTTTACAAGTACACTTGATGTGATGACACAATAAGAATATTCTCATTCCTCTGGAAAAAACATACACTTCATAATTTTCCAACAGTCATTTGCTTCAACATGACATGATACCACTGAAAATAAAACTCCACAGGCAGTGACACTCCACTTGTCTAGAAAACAGTAAGTATGTAGAGAGCTGCTGCAATTAGTTTAACATCTCTCTGCAACATAAAATCACACCTAAGTGCTAGCTTCGGTTTAATAACTATTTTCCTAACATATAGGAATTGCACATTAACAGTTTCAATAGTTCTTACAAGCAGAAAAGCATAGATTGTTTTGAACACATCATGAGCTACCGCCAGCTCCTCTCAAGCCAACACAACCTCTGAGATCCCTACGGACCAAGTGAGACCAAACTGTCTCTCTCCAAATTCTCCAAGCTCCTCCACATTAAGGACAGAATATCCATTTGAATTGCTTCATGCACTTTCTTTTTAAGAAAGTGGAATTAAATGCCATGAAGATTTAACACAATTACAGTAGAAATTACATTATCTTGAGATAATACTTCAGGGTTCTTGAAAACAGGAAACTTGATATTCACAGCTTCAGTAGTTTAAATGCTACAGTCTAGAGAGTAATTTTGGACAGACTTCTAAACTTTTTTGCAATTGTTAAAGTAATATAGCATAGACAAAATTAAGTAGCTTTATTTCAAACATTAAATACTGATAATACTGCTGAATAAAGTATTATTAACTGCCAAGAATACCTGATATATCCACATGTTTATTCAATAAAATTATTGGCCCAAATAGAGTGATTCTTAAAATACCTATACTCAATATTACAGACTTAGAGATTGATAGTTTTGTGTTGTATCTTCAACTTACTAAGCATGTGCTCTGCATGATACAGAACTCCCAAGATATAAAAGTGTTTCTGTCACTGGCCAAACAAACAAAGAAACAAATAAAAACCCGTGCTCTTTGATATATTTTATAGTTATATTTGCCAACAACCATTTCACACTTGAAAATTAAACCAATTGCTGTCACGTGACTGGGAGTCATGTTGATTTTAGTAAATCCAGTGAGATCTGGTGAACTGTCATGAAGAGTTCAGTCAAATGCTAGTTGACTTCAAGAGGAGAATAGACAGCATCACTTTCACTGAATTCCAACAAATAATTTGAGACAAGTTTATTTTAAGGGAAAATTATTAACAGAAAAGATATTGAAACCCTATATAAAAATGCTAACACTTCTCAATACTTTTGTCTATTCTTCAGTGTGCTCTGGCATTTGAAAAGATAAATGCAGAAAGCTCCCCAAAGACTAATCACTGTCTACTTGTCTAGTAAGTTTAATACAATAGGAAAATCATTCCCCTCCATTAATTCATGTGGAAATCATTTTGGAAGAAGAAACAACCTACTACTGGAAGAACTGAAAGAGACTGCTACTGCATGCTCCTTTATATGGAAATACAGGATATGGCTGGAAGGAAGGGAAGTCTAAAGTGCTATTTCAAGAACAGCTGTAATGAATATAACAGCTGACATCCTAGGCTGCCCTTTGATCCAGCAAAAATGGCCTGGGGTTCAAGCCAGTGGTACAAAATGTTACAGAGACAGTCAATGACATACGAACATTCAGCATCCAGCCAAGGACAAAAAAGACCGTCTTCAAAATCTTTTCACCTTCGCAGCAAGTGGGGACATACAAGGCAACATAATGCCGCACTGCAAGTAGCTGGCATGTATTCTAGAACATGGAGTAAACCACGTGGGCCACATTTGGGCAAAATTTTCAAAGCAAAAACTGCTTCAAGTCCATTTCATCTATGTCGTGAACTTCTTCAACACAGCCAAGGACATTCTAAGTGACTCCTATAGGAGCCTGTCTAGCACAAAAGCCCTCAAGATGCATCTGCACCTATCTCCTATTATCCAGTTGAAAACGTATCAATGTAAAATGTTATTTTTACTGAGGCATTTCTTCTGGGTTTGTTCTTGATGACAGCTTCACTCGAGGCATTTAAACACAACAGCACAAGGCCTATCAAAACAAAACAAAACTTGTTTCCTTGGTTAATTTTTCTTTTAATTCTCTTTCCTGCTACCACTGTTATATAATCAAAGGGGAGAGAGAAAAATCAGCACCTAATAAACTTAGATCGTTTGGCTCATGCTTACCAAAACACTCATTTCTGTTCCTGTGACACTTTAAAAATCACCGCATCTCAGAATCTTAATATAAAGCAGTACAGATTGATTTTAGGGTAGCATAAGAGTGATGACAATTTCATCAAGCAAATACGACATTGTAAAATATCCTTAGAAAGATACTGAATTCCCATTTTTACCCCCTTCACCTCAGAGAAATGGTATCGTTCCCTTATTCATCACCTGTATGCAGGAAACTTTGGCAGAAAAGACTTTGTCAGATTGTTCTCTAGGAACTGAGTGGGCTTACGGAGTACTAACTCATAGCCAAATTGTTCGGACCCAGCTGTATGTTGTTCCACTTGGTGCTTCGCATTCATACTCATATTCATCTTGTCTGAGTCCCACAAAACACAGTATAAATGTTCTAGATTCAGTCCAAGATTAATATATTTAGAAGGGAAGAAGGTATATCACTTGAGTACACAAAAATGATGATAAATCTTGACTTTTTCCTTTTCCCAACTCTACCATAAACACACAACATTCAACTGCCTTAGTTTTATAAAAATACTCTTTTTCCAATTCCACACACACAGGTGACGTTCCTAGAGAAAAAAAAAGCATCAAGGTGTAACATGACTTAATTTATCATTTTGGCAACTAGTGCCAAAACTTCAGTACACCGTGCAGGAGAGCCAACTTTTGCAACAAGAAGAATATTGGGTTCATCACTTCTCACCTTGAGCTTCTCAAGATTCCACTATAAATCTCAGTTCACTGCATGTTAGTGTGATTGCACACAGGCTATCAAAACATGAGCTGAATTTACAACTTGCCTGACGTGAGCAGTGATAGGTTGCACCCTCAGAAAAGGTACAGACATACACAGCATAAAACATGCCATATTACATACTTTGCCATATTGACAGATAATCATCAGAATCACCAGAGATGTAAGGACTTTTTTGTTTGTTCATTGATTATCAACAGCTTGACAAATGACAGCCACATGACACGATCGTGATTTCACTGACTCTTTCCATTCATGAGAAATTATTCACTCGGTCAGCACTGTCTAGCAGCATTTTACCTACGTTTACAAGGCGTGTTGCCTAGATCACAACTTTCCCTTCAGCCTTCAACACCAACTTGGTGTCTACTCCATACACCTCACTGTGGACTCAACCTCTGAATACAGCAGGCAACTTCTGACCATTGAAAACAGTTTTGCATCTACTTGATATGTGCGGCAGTATACTAAGCTCAGGTGATCATCAAAGAGCAGGGAAAAGGTCCCTATGCCTAGTCTGCTCTGACAGTTTCCAAATTACTTCATGCAAATCATTCTGAAGACTTCTTAGGAAATTTACATAAAGTATATTCCTCCTTCCTTTTCACATGCATTATCTTACTCTTCTGTTCTATCTGCACAGAGCACCACTGATATCCTGACAGCAGAGAGCCCGCAGCGCCTCCAGCATGCACTCAGGTAGCCTGCAAGTACAGAAGATTCCTGGTCTCTGTGGTTACCCTCACCAAATTTACCTTCCAGATGTAATGGGAATGAATGACAGCTTCCTGGCTGCCATCAGTGACCTCACCTATCATGGGAAGATTTTGCAAATAGAAATACTTTATAATTTTTATTTCTTCTTTGAAAAAAAATGGTAAGGAAAACACAGCTGTCAGTAAAGCAGTCACCTATAAGAATCAACAGTGTCTGGAAAAGAAGCTAAGAACCTGTAATCTTACATGGGTGACAGAGGCAACTGGGGAAAGATGTTATTGGTGCAATACTTTGATTCCATACACACTTCAAGTAGTGTCTGGACCAAAACCAGCTCAGCTCTTCATCTGGGGGCCTGACTCCTTTTCAGATCCAAGACGAGGACAACAGAGCTTCAGCCTTGCCACTTGTTACAATGATACCGCACTGCACTTTCACACTATATTTTTGCTACATTTACCATACATACACTTTTACGCACAGATTACTTAGCATTTCAGATCAGTAAAATGCACCTAATGCTAAAGAGCACTCAGGAGCATTATACACATGTTTCTGACACACTGCACGATGCATTATTCCACATCACTTAAAAAAACTGCAGCCTGGATCCTGCTACATCACATCAAACTAGTCTAGAAACTGGAAGAACAGCACATGACATAACACAATTGTCATATAACGTGATACGACTGTTAAAATTTAACCAAAAAAGAACTTTCCTTGTTCCAGTAACTACTATCAAATGAGACTACAGTGAAGCAGTACAAATGGAATTTGGCACTAAAGGGCACGAAAGTCAAAACAGCACCGTTTTGTGCGTTCATTACACAGATAAGCCTATACACCATATAATTAGCACCACATAACACTAAGACGTTCGGGAGAGCCATTACTGGGAGCCCTTGCACTTGATTTAGGCTGTCCGGGCCGAGGCTGGAGGGGAGGACATAGGCTCTCTGCAGGAAAGCCAACCTGCCCGACGTGCCTGTGGAGGTGGGCGCACAGACATGAGGCTGCCAGCAGGAGGTAAAGGTGTCTTGGTGAACACCACCAACAGCACCCAAGCCGCGGGCCCTAAACCCTGCGGGAGCTGTTTGGGTGCAGGGTGGCCCTGAGCTGCACCCAGGGCTGCACCTTGACCCCCACGGCTGCTCAGAGGAGCTCTGCACTGCGCAAAACTGGAGTGACACCTTGTGCGCAAAGGACAGGGTCCAGGGATGTATTTCTTCTTGGTGCACTAATCACCCTCTCCTCCCAAAAAATGCAGTAAGGAAAAAATGAAGTGGCCACGCGTGGGTTGTATGAAAGGCCCAGAACAACTGCCCCAGCACGGCAACAGGGACCTTGCCTGGGAGCTTCTGCGTGGGAGAGCAGGCAACCGCCTCGGCCCCAGCACTCCTGCTTCCCTAACGCTCACGTGAGAAACGTCACCGCAGGCAACCGAGCAAATATTCTGAACAATACCAGGCAATTTTTCATCAAACGATTATTTATGGATGCGCATTTAAGCGGTTTTAATAATATTTACCTATCTCATAGGGGTGCTGCATATATCAGTCAGTCAATGCTTTAGCGATACTTTGAAAACATAAAAGCCTAGTGTAATGACACAGCCAAAGTTAATAAACGATTCTATTGTTTCTTAGATTAATAACATCTTTGTATAGGATGGCCTCTGAAAAAGCACACAGAAACCATTTGTGCTGTGCTTCAAGCGGCAACAAAAACATTATAATTAGGCATATTCTTGGTTTTGAATGTTCCTTATAAACAGTTTTTAGTGTCACCTAAATTAATTTTCTTTTTCATTTAAGAGAATTAGAAGGGATACCCAAGAGAAAAAGAAAGTGACAGAGAAAGAAAATTGCTTGTCACATCATTTCTCAGTACTGTGCATCTCTACTGAAAATGTACCCCGGTGACGCAGGAGCTGTGAAAATCGCAGCTATGGGGGGACTGTCTTAGGGAGGGAGGGAGGTGTTGTTTTTGTTATATATTTTACTTTAACACAACACCCAGTTGCCAAATGAAGGAATTCTGCACATATTTCTCATATGCCATGAAGATATCAGTGTATGGCTCGTTACATAAAGTAATAAATGGTGCACCACCCACATTTTTTTTTTGGTTAACTTTTGTTTATGATTTAAACCAATAATCACACTAAACACTTGGAAATAAATGAAGCCTTTTCAGGCGGATTAAATTGGCTGAATGCTTTAAGCATGTGACTTTGGCAGATCCCAGGATAGTCGGGGAGCTAATCATGCAAATGCCTTCAGATATTTCAATTGGCAAAGCTGTGCTTTGTAGCACGCACTCCTCCAAAGCATCTGTATTCTAGCTGAGGGGCAAACTGCAACTCTTCAGTGCCCGGGCATTAGAAAAACCTATTCGCTAGAACAATCCAAAGCCAAATCAAGTAATACAGAGTTTCAGTCAGAAGAACATAAAATTTACTAGAAACTTTCTAGCAGTTTAGGAGGTAGGAGTCTATTGCCTCCAATTAGGAAGGAGTCCAATAAGGAACGTACAGAGGCTATAAGACCAACCAGCACCTCCACTGAAAATGCACAAAACTTCAGTTTTACTTCATGCACTTTATGGAATATGTCTTATGGATATAAACTAATCTAATTATCAAGTCTACCAGGAACTCTCACAGTCAAAGAAGGATCAAAAGATATCTGGATGTCTGACAACTCCTGAACATCACCAAAAGGTGTCAGTAATATCTTGCCACTTTATAAATGGGTAAAAACAAACTTCTTGTTTGCAAGGGGAGGAAAGAAAAGTAGGTGTTACGAAAAACAGTACAAAACAGGGCAGTATAAGTAGCTAATAAGATGTTTGTGGAACAAATGCATAAATCATGAAAGCAGTAAGCAGCAGAATTGACTGCAGCCATAGCTGTGATGCAAAGAGTATTCACCTGTGAAATTTAAACAGTTACACTTGCTATAACTGCTAGAAATGAAAGACAGACCAGGTCTTAAAAATGAGGGACCCGGAGCCATTTTGATTCCTCCGATGCTTTCTTCTTAACTTGGTAAGAATCTCTCAATGACATTACAGTTATGATGGAAAAATGACTCCAAAGAAGTCTATAGAGAACTCATTAATATGCCTTTATGATGTGATATTATGACGGCAATTCAATTTCATTGCAGGCCTAATGAGACCCTGTTACAATGTCAAAATGAAAGGAAACTATATCAATCAAGTTTTACTACCCTGAGAGGAAGAAAAACCTAAAGAAATTAACCCCATTAAAAACTATTTTAAAACAACATTAAGATTCAGTGAATTCAGTATCATGTTGCTTTTGTTGGTTTAGTGCTTCAGGTAGAAGCTAAATTTGGCACCGATTTACAATGCATTAAAATATATTGACATCAGGGGAATCAGTGAAGGAAACAGAAATACAACCAAATTCAGAGAGACTATTGGGGTTATGTAAAGAACTGGGCAGAGCCCAGAGTGTTTAGTCCTACAGCTAAAATCCTTCCCTCATTATCTGCAGTGATCTCAGGTTTTAATACTTAAAAAGCTGGCCGCTGGTCACGCTTAAGTTCTTGTAGCTCGGACTACCCTCATAAACCATTTGATTTGTACCAAATTCCATAGAATTATGGCCTGAAAACAAGAGCAAACAGAATCCAAGGGGAATTGTACTACAGTACAGAAACAAATATGCCAAAGCTACCAATACAGTAAGAAGCAGGACACAGAGTGAGGACAACAGGATTTTTCTCATTAGGTCCCAAGACTTTAAAGCTGAGGTACGTTCCGCACCTGTCAGACCACCTTTGCTAGCCTTTGGAATCAGGTAGAGAAGATATTAAGTTATGAAAGTAGTTTTAAGTCTTTATTAAATTATTCCACTGCTAAAAACATAGAATAAATACAAAAACAAACACTGAATATAATGAATTAAATTTTCAGGCAACAGATGGCTTTTCAGATCCATTCTTTGAACAGTCTTGATTTTTCATCAACTGTGTTTTTCCTTTTCTAAGCTGTTTTTTCCCATTAAGATAAAGCATAGAGTTTAAAGATACAACACCAGTGAGAATCCTATGAAGACCAGCATGTATATTCCGTTTAAAATGTATCGCTACCATTTTCTAAAACAAGGGCTAGCAGCACTACAAGGTTCTGTTCTCTGTAAAAACTGCCATGTACATGATTAAGTTATGGAATTTCTCATGCAACAGGAACACACGGAACACAATTTGTAAGTTCATGACGTTTTATATAATATGAACATTCCTGATTTTACTGAGGTACTTAAAAGAGAGATATTTAAAACTCAGCAAAACATTAGCAAGGAATCTCACCAAAATATTGTAAAGAGATCACTATTGCGACTGAGTACTTCTCTCTCTTTCACCTCACTTTTTGTTAGTGGCAAACACTGATTTTTGCATAGCACTGTAAAGTAAAATTTGCAAACTAAAAAGGAATTTCACTGAGTTTTGCTTCTATTAACGTTGAACTTGTTGAGCGTTTGTGATGACGAAATTCTGAAAAATGGAAGGAAGAAAAGTCTGAGCCATTCCAAAAAACAGTTGCTTCTACCTCTGAGAAATAGAATGAGAGAAATGGAGAGAGAACATTCTTGAAGACAGTTGGCTCAGGAGAGACATATTATTTTCAGCAGTTTACAGTAAAGCTTCAATAAACTTTGTTTTCATCACCGTTATGTATTGTATGAGGTACCATATATATCCCCAGTGTAAAAGACATGGTACAAACACAGAACAGAAATAGTCCCCGAATGAAGATAAGAGCCCCTAAGCCTTTCTCATCATGCCTGTGCCCCAGGCCTACGACGTTTGCTCCTATATGAGCATTCTCTTGCAACAGAGTGGGCATTAAAAAGGAAAATCTTTTTTGCACAAAAAGCAGCCCTTGCCATTTCAAGAAACACAAAATGTTCTTTCTGCAAATCTGACATTTACTCAGATATTCTCATTTGCAAAGATCTTCTCAGATATCTCATTTACATTAGATTTTTTTCCTTCCCCTCAACACAATAAGTTTCAGGGGCTGCTGTTGGCTCTCTGCGAGTTCTTGCAAAACCTGTTTTTTTTGGTGCTGTCCTGTACAGAGAGCCATCCTGGCTTGAGGACAGATTCACGGGTCCTGCAAAACAATGTTCTTTTCACTGCAGTATTGCGTCCTGCAAAGATAACAGGACTACTTCTGTCAATGCTGTCATGACAGCAGGCAAGAGAAGCTGAACAGCAGTGAGAGTGTAGGCAAGCTCATAAAGTAGGAGATGGTACTCCATGAGGCCCATACTACCTTTAATCGGCAAGCGGATTTGTGAATATACACTCAAATCAGACTGAAATCCTTCCTGGAAAATTAAAATGCATCTACCCTAAACTTATCAACATAGTATTTTAAACCACTTGTAACTGTTTTGCCTCTTTATACTTTTTTCTTTTTTTTTTGTCACCAGATTAAAACATGGTTCATTTTCCAAAACTATACAAAACTATTCATTTCTTTAATTGCCTCTGTAAGGATTATCAAATCTGACTATACTACAGTCGCTGTGCAGAGCAACTCACTTGCAATATTTCTTGTGCAATGCTCAACTAGACCAAGAGTTGTATCTCCTATGGGTTACCACAGCATGCTCTATAAAGCACTCCTTTATGAAATTCAAAAATTTAATCTGTGCACCTCACCCTCCCATGACATTTCCTGTTTTAACTAATTGAACCTTCCTATTATTGAGATTTTTTTCCCTCACAAGTTCTCTGAATTCTCTTAGCACACTGCACTCAACTACTGCTGCCCTGTTTAGTAGCTGCTTTTGTAAACACTGTTGTTGTTTTCTTGCAATGTCAAGGAGAGCACATTTCTTGCTAACACACTTATATCTGATTTTTCCCTTATCTTCTACTTATATTCAACATCAGTTTTTCATGATTCTACACAGCTTTTCCCACAGACTTGCTGTCTTAGTACTACAATGCATTTTTATTATCTTCCTTCTATCAAGCTCTCTTTTTTGTATTGTATGCATAAGCTCATTTAAAGTCAGGTATCCAAACAGCATTTTTTTTAGACTTATTTACTTAAACATACGACGTCTGACATACAAGGACAAATTGAATGAAGTAAGAGGAATATATATGTCTCTTTACTCTTTTGTCTTTATTAATTCAATTCAGTAATTCAATTTCATTTTCGTTCAGATGAAACTGAATCCTCCTAACACTGTTTCTCAACTCGAAAAGGTTCTCCATTTCCTAATGAAGCTGACCTGTTTCCACAGAACATACCAATTTCTTCATCTACAGCTTCGAGCATCAGACTTCTACCTTTTCGTAGGGCTCTAAGAACATTTCAGAAAACATTAAAATGATCCTTGATCCCTCATGTCCTGAGCCAAGTTTACACTAACCCCAGCATCTCTTGCACTTTAGCTGTGTCACTGGCACAACACACAGAAGCTGCTCCCCTTTGTGTGTCTGTCCAGGCACCAGGACCCTCAGAATCGACATCTGATTCAGCAAAACGTTTGTTTAATGACTAACCTCCAAATAAATGTAACACAACACTGTGAATGCTGAAGTGTGGCTGTTATTAGAATTACTTTAATGATTTTGCAAGCGCTGTGTGTTTATATTTTTGTCAAATATTGGGAAATCAATTAAAAAAATAATGCCAGCGGGAAAAAATATGATTTGCAAAATAATTATAGGCAATTTGCACCAGATGTTCTATTTCTACAAAATTTGCATTTTCAGTTTTGTAATATTTCTATATTTCTTCTGGCAAAATGTTTAAGTAATCCTACCTCCATCAAAAGCCCGTCTTTTTTTTTTTCTTTCGCCTTTGATTTTATGATAATGTAATTCACGAGGTGAAGTTCATGTCAGATTTCCAAAATCACCTGCTGTTAGTTGTTTCATCCTCTGCCATACATGAGCAATATCTTTTATTCTCATCTTACTGAGTTTTATCTATTGATCTTCTGGAAACAGAAAGCAGAGATAAATAGCATATTTTAACAAGACTTTTCTGCTGTAACTGAAGGCAAACGTAATCAAGGAAATACTACGACGCTTTTTTTAGCTGCACGGAAACCTGCAGGGCGCAACAGGCTGGTCTTTGCCATCTGGTCACACCTGAAGAACCCAAGAACTGAAGTTTTCTGTCAAATGAACTAAAGCTTTTCATTTCAAATGAAAACTTGTAGATAGCCCTAAATCAGAATTCACCTAATTAAAGATTTATTTTGACTTGTAAGTATGTATGAGAGACCTTTTCGTAAGATTTGATAATTTTCTTATTAAGTAAGTGTAACTACTTTCTAAGGTTACCGAAGATCTACAGGTCACAAATTGCACAGAATGAGCTCTAAAATAAAACAGTTCTATATATTTAAAGTATTTGTTTAGAAATATTATCGAGATTACAAAAGGAAAACATATTCCTAACATTCAGATGCATAAACTTTATTCATATTCATTCAAAAACCTTATGAAGGCACATGTTTCGATTTCTTTTTTATCCAGAAAGCACATTCAGGTTATTTTTTTTTTTTACTTTGTGTTTAGAGTGAGTAACAAACTTAGCTGTTGCCAAAGAAACAAAACAGAACATGAGACCCTCAGAAAATACCCAGTCCTGCCACCACAGCTAATAAAAGCCAGCCAGTAATAATTCATCCAGATGAACACTCAGAGCTAAGATGTACTCCCTGCTTATCCACAGAATTTTAACTTTCCCTAGAAAATCCAATTTCTTCATCATTACTTATTCTTTAGCAAGAATCCATGAATAATCTTTTTCTATCATCTCAGATGAAAGTAAATTATTTAAACTGAGGCTGCACAGTAGTTTCTGGGATCTGAGTTGATGCCTTACAAGAATTTAACAGACACTATCAAATCACTGGATGTGTGATGGTATCCTCAGACATCATTTGTTAACATCCATATATTACTTGACTAAGGAGTCAGGAGAAGAAAAACGTTTCACTTGGATAATCCTAAATACAAGAGAGAGAATACATGGAACATACTGAGTTCTTGATTTTTGTGTCTTCTAGCTTTGTAACACTGACTCTTAAAAATGGCAAGATATTGAAATCTAAGGCTTAAAGCTATGCTTAATCCATTCTCCTGTGTTCTAATAGCAACAGGGTTGCATGGGAAATAACTAGTCACCTGGACACCACTTTTTGAAAATGCTTTCTCTTAGGAAGCAACATCAAGAAGTAGACGCAAATATTTTTTGAATCACTTACCACCACACAAATCAATGTTTTATTACCCACCTACACAAGCCAGAAGAAGAAAACGCAACTTGGTTTCAAGTGGGAGTACAGATGGATTTTATCCCATCTGACAATACTTAAAATAAAGCTTGGGGGAAGATTTGCTGAAAGACAATTACTGACATTAACATCATTATTTCAGACTAATCAAGAGAAATTAAAAAAAATACACTACAGGTCCAGCTGAGATGCAGAAATGTCTACTCTCACTTAGCATATATTATTCACAACATCTGTCTATGTAGTGCAATGTTGGTCCTGTCACTCATCACTGACACTTCTGATACCCTAACAAGTACATTATTTTTTATGAGAATATGCTAATTTTTTTTGTTTCACCATGTATACTGATATACCGCATCCTTTGACACTGACAACATGTTCTGGTGTGAAATACTAATTCAAGAAAGAGAAAAAAAAAAGGAAGATAAAATATGTCCAAAGGCATCATGTTTCTCTCAAAAATAGATTAAAAAAGGAAAAAAGAATATTTCTCCCAATACAGGAAAAGAATTTTTACCATTGGTCTCAGTGGTGCTAATACTCCACTGTATTCCCAGATATTAGGGTATTAATTAATAGCATGATAAATTACTATCTGTAATTCTCAGTCAAGTAAAATTTCTAAAGGCTTATCATTCCCTTCAATTCTATAGGACAAATTTCCACTTATTAGCAAAATAATCTTTCTCTTATTTAGTTATTCTGATTAAGTGTATAGTATCACATCATGCTATACAGATATATTTGATAGTATTTTCAAGCCACAAGTGACCACAGACATATATAGCTGACAAATGCAAATATAACATTGCTTTTCACTGAAAAATGAGTAGGAGGGAAACTCACAAAAGGGTCTTTCATTTTATTTGATACAACACTTTTTTTTTTCTGTTTAACACCTCTGTCCTTCAGCAATGTCCTCAATGACTTCCTCCACTAAGCATTTTAACATTCCTCCGACACTAATTCTTAATATCAAACTCTTCATCAACCCCAATTTAAGTCTCTGTAGGTACAAGAGCTTTGAAACAAGTTCTCTCTCAGCAAGGGGCTGTTCACCAGAGAGCTCTTCTTCAAGCTCGTGCAGCTCCAGCTCGCTCCCACGGGAGCGCACAAACCCTGACCTGCACCGGGCACCGAGCACAGCCACTTCCTCAGTACTAGAGGGTGCTCCGGCAAACGCACAGAATTAGACTCTGAGGGAGAAGCCAGGTGCCTGCCACTTCCCCACAGGGACAAGAGTTTGCTCTTGCCGCTGCACACCTCCAGAAAGAAGAAACCCAAGGGGTTTTTTTTTGCCTTCTGTTTGCCAAAGAATCCTCCTTCAGCAGCATTTGTGCAAGTCTAGAAGAATATAGAAGGAAAGGAATAGGATTCCAAAATATCAGCCAACATGTTTTTACTTTTACTTAACTACCTTTCGGGGGGAGAAAAAAAAAGGGCAATTAATCACTCCATTCAGGGGACTTAATTGGAGAACTGCTAAGGA
Source organism: Crypturellus tataupa (assembly GCA_034781795.1). Classification (NCBI taxonomy): domain Eukaryota; kingdom Metazoa; phylum Chordata; class Aves; order Tinamiformes; family Tinamidae; genus Crypturellus; species Crypturellus tataupa. The sequence goes on from JAWLRI010000115.1 coordinate 3,010,806, forward strand.
ACATGCAGTGCTCTTAAAATTAGAGGAACACAAGAAAAATACATTAGTCTGATTCTCACATTAGCTGGAAGAAAGCTTCCAGAGAACTATGATTATCAAGTATTCTCTGTGGCATATTCCATATTTTTAACCACTGTACTCAGTGCAGGCGGTTGAAATCTTGTCAAGAACTTGGCCACAGAGACTCGAGGCATTTGAACACTCACGATGGCATCAAACAGGAGCAGTGCAATTGCTAAGCTGAAGTCGACAGGCCTTCCATGATACAGGCAATTCTGGACTGTTATTTTATGGTTAAATCCAAATAACACTCTATTTTTTGACTCCATATATAATCCTTACTTCAACACACTTAATACTAATCGCTAACATATGTACATATAAATCAATGCATTGGTATTTTAAACCAGTAAATGATATTAACTGATTTTAAACTAAACTGCAAGCTCTGCTCCATCCAGGAGAAGACCCCTAGACAGTCTTTTAGACCACATTAGGCAGTTCCAATTTTTTAAAACGATGTTTTAAAATGATCATCTTTCATGAGGAATTAAAAATACTAAAGCAGCAAAGAAATAAAATGGAAAGTCTTGGGCAGAAACAGAGAAACACATATGTGTTTACTGGAGATTAAACAGACATAAAAACATTTATATTCTTTCCTGCTTAGAAGGACAACAATAACAAAACATAAGGAAGGAAAAAATAACTGCTGTAATGGGGGTGAGGAAGCAGTATCACTGCCAAGGTGACAACAGCATACTACCCTTTCAAGGAGAGAAACACTAAAGCTTTGCCTGTTCGAGCTATTCAGGCTCTGCTCTTGACCCGCATGCGCTAGTACCAACATCGCCCGAAACGCTGCACGTCAGAGAAGAACAGGGAGACTTCGGCAAGGAGCTACCGCCAAAGAGAGCTGAGAGAATCAACAAGGCAAGTTTCCATTTGCAAAGAACCTCTGAATTATCACTAGTATTAACTCCTGAAATGAACAACCTTCCTTTCACTGAAGGAAGCTAAGATTTTTTCCCCTATACAATAATAGGTCTCATACAATAACAGGATATCTAGAGTGCAATAATAGGTCTCATACAATAATATCTAGATATCTAGAGTGGAGGAATCAATCCTTAATGAAAGTATTTGTACTATATAAAGTATCCCATCTAGAGTGCTTTCAAGACATATTTTGCTTTTACTGAATCTACAGCGCTTAACATCCTTATTGTAGTAATATTATTAAAGTGATGTATTTTTATTGTAATATAATCATCATTAATACATTTCCTAACACTAACAAATACTTTGTTTATAGGAAGACAAATTATTGGTAATATATCATATGCATCCCATATGAGGGAGAGTACCATTCCTATCACTTCTATCACATTATAAATTATACATATCACACTATAAATTATATTTGTCATAATCCTGATTGGTTTACACCCCTGTCATTTTTAAATTTAATCTATTGTCTAAAAGAAAAAAAAAAAAGAGCAGTTAAAATTGGAGATCATTTTGGATCAATATTTTAAGGACTTCAGAACAAAAATAAAATATCTGATAAGACTATATAAATTAACCTGTACCCAAAACTAGAGTTCAACCCACTCCTCAGGGAAGGACAAGAACTCCTTGTTTCCAACTTTTACAGTGCAGACTGTCATATCTCATAAAACATTTGTGTTTTTTTCCCCGTAAATGACATTTTGATGTCATAAAATCTAATTCCCTGGCACTTTAGAGTGCTATTCGTATAGATAACATCCAAGACTAATGAATAAAATACCCTAGGAAGTGAATATTACCAAATCAATTGTCCTGCCTCTCCCCATCTTGACAAGGATGCACAATGCCAGCAATGTTCCTTCTATGGAAGTTTGTAACTCTCATCTTGAGTGCCTTTCCACTTAAACAATATTCACCATTGACTTAAAAATTAAGAGTTTTCTTGGAACGGTTTGTGTGCATTTCTGTGTAGTTGTCCTGAATGGATAACTGCCCAGATCTGGGTCAGTATAGATAGCTGAGCAGCTTAAGACAACCAGCTCAGGTCAGTCACTTTTTCTGTGATTTCATAGTCGATCTTTTAGTTCTTTCACAGGAGAACACTAGGTTGAAAAAAATAATAAAACTCTCAGCCTGCTTTGGTCTTTCACCTTGCATTTTTCTGAGAATTTCTTTTCACACATTTCAGCAGAGAGTTTTGCTACACATTTTTTACTTTATTCTCCTCAAATGACTTTAAAAAAAAGCTGAGCACAAATAATCTTTTATTGCAGGATTCTCCTCTTCAAAGAGAGGAAGCAAAAAGTGAAATACTGCTGCCTTCTTTGCCCATGACACTGCTCAGCTAGGTCTGTAGGTTTTGTTTCTCATGAAAACTAAAGGCCAATTGTCTTCAAAGCTGCTTTTTACTGTTATGTGAATTCTGTTGACTGCAGTTTTAATGTTTTGTAAACCTTACTGTAGAGAGATCCCTACTATATCTTGGGAAACAACCAAAAAATGTTGCGTTTCTGATAGGGAAATGCATTTTCAATATTCTAAAAAATTAAATGTGCAAACACAATATATTTTCTGTGGATAATCTTTTAATGTATCTTGCAAAAAGGTTCTTTACTTTCCTATGGATAAACAGGTCATCTCTCATTAACTACCTCAGATTTTCATAGCAGAAATAAGTAGAAAGCATGTGAGTGAACTTAACTTGCCTAAATTTAAGCACACGGACTTCTGTTTAATAATGAACCAGTGAACAGAGCTAAACTGTCAAGCCTAAAGATAACTTATAAACTGATCCCTGTGGAAGTTTTTAATATTCCTATGTATTTCTAGGATATTTCAACTGTAGTAATATTCAAAAATGACATGAAAGACAGTTACAGTCTGAAAGTACAAATGATTACAGTGGGTTAAACAAGATGTAGATATACTTATTTCCTGTCCAGCAGGTTAAAGGGGAATTTCTCACGCATTGCCTTCACACCAAGCAGACATTCTGATGGCTCCCATTAACTGATTTAATGGAAAAAGACAGTAGTTTAATAGTCACTTTTTAGAATGTATTCATCTCTCTCAAAAAATGGATGTATCCTTTTTTCATGGCAAATTTTGGTCTTCTACAGTTTAACATTCAGAGGCATAGACAGGACTAGACCTCTGTACCTATATATTCACGTGACTATTAGGAAAGCGATTTTTATAAAACTCCGAACAACAGTTCCTTTTTATCTAGGCATCCAATTCTGAACTGGCACATTAGTCCTTGTTGCATGTCTTCTTCCTGGATTGTATTCAATGACTACATGAAGACAGAAAGTAACTTTCCTTAGTAAAAATATTTGCAAGATTATGCACTCTTAACATTCACATATTTCCCTTCAGTGAGTTTAGCATTTCATTAGATACTTGGTCTCTCTGTCTTATTTTCCTTCAGTCATCCTCTGCTGCCTTGCACTACCTTAATACAGGTTGTACCACATAGAGACAAGCCTCAAACAGGTAACATAACAGACACTATTTCCATTGGATTTGTTCAAAGAGGCTCCCAAATGCCATATAAATTCATAGAGTGGACTAAAACTAAAAGGGGTACCTCTGCCTTCTTGGGCGACATCGTGACTCCACACTGACTAAAGAGTTTGCATCCATCATCTGGTGGTGGCTCATGCAAGATTGCTACGTCAGGCACCACGGTGTCAACAGCATCAGCAATGAAGCCACCAGCAATATTCTTGCACTTGCTTCCTTGTCAAGTGTGCTCAAGCCTATTACATCTGTAGTATCTGCTCTCCATTTCAGCTGTCCAAAATAAATGGAGAAAATTAAAAGCATGCTTTTCTGTCACCCCACTTAAAAATGCATAAAGAACTAAAAGAGGCTTTCCAGTGGCTCAGAAAGAAAAGACAGCTCAGCTGGAATCCTGAAGAGCAATTTCCATACGGAAGTAAAAGATGCAAATGGCAGTGAAGCTCAAAATCCAAGTCTGCATTCTTTAGTTATTTGGTATTTTTCACAGACTTCATTAGAAGCAGAATTGGCAAAAAGGAGCACTGAGATGTGAAACAAAACTCTTCCTAGAAGTATTAAGCACAAATCTATGACAGGGGATAGGACAAATGACTCAGTGGAATCAGAAAAAAAAAGACAGTCCAGCTG
>JAWLRI010000115.1:3017065-3029390 GCA_034781795.1 Crypturellus tataupa
TCCCTTCCAACCTTAGGCATTCTATGATTCTATGATTCTATGATTCTATGATTTTGCTTCATCTCCTAAGATTGTGTTTGTGAATGCTGCCTTCTTTGCTAACTCCTACATCCACGCAAAATTGACACATCCAAATATGATTCAGCTGAACAGACCACAGAACCTACACTGACTACCATTCCTTTCCTTTCAGTGTGATACAGAAAAGATATGTAGAATAAATACCCATGTGTTACCCAGCTCTCATTGCACTCCAGATTGTGTAACATGATTATTCACTCTAGAGATGTAGAGCAATGCAAAGTAAATACTTGAACCAGTAGTCTTTTCATATGTAAAACATCCTAAGAGAGCTTTTCTTTTTATCAGATTCCCTAAAATATGCTCTGAAACACAGAAAATAGCACCTTTGGAGTTTTTTCTTTATAAAAACTTATTCCTTTTTAAATAAACAGACAAAATACTCAAGATGTACTCCTAAGCCATCAGAGCCTTGGTACCTTATGTACTTTTGTGTTTTTGCTATTTTTATTATTGTTATTTAAAAGAGGTAACGATGTAAATAAGGTGAGTAGCCACCTCAAGGCATCGATAGCTGCAGATGACAACGTTTGCCATGATGATAAAAGACAAAACTCCATTTCAGCTGGACTTCTTTATACCAACACAAAGCCCCCAAGAGATACATTTAAATACACCGATTAGAGAAAGAATATGATGCAACTATCCTAATTTGAAAATGAAGCCATCAATAAAAAGGAAAAACACACAGCATAAATTCAGAGAAAAATACGAGTTCTTCATTTATAGTGTTCTTCTTTACCCTCTTACATCACTGGGTAAAAGTTCATTTTACTTCAGCTACAAACCTTTGCTAAGAGTTCCACATTTCAGTACATGACTTATCTTTCATTAATATATCTATACTAATGATGTAAATAACTATTTGTTTCCTCAGGTGTCCGCTCCTACAGATTCTTTAGCTCCTGGTTCAAGAGCTACAGCTACGAATGAACAGACAGAGCTCTACTCAGCTAGGGATAACCAAGACTTCACTGTGTCTCTGTTAAACCTCCCCTGTGCAGCTCAGTTCTACATCACTTTACCTAAAGTCTGTGTAAAAGAGAACAGTGATAAGAGATTAGAAAACAGAAATACAACAGTGGAGAAACTGAATTAAACATTTTTCCTCTCCTAGGCACAACCTTATTGGTTTATTATTTTGTACGCAACAGTTTATAAATTGACCCCCTGAAGTACTAGATAATAAGGAATTAACTAGGTGTCTGCCACCAATTACTGCAAGCTGGGAACAGCAGCTAGTCAGCAAAATCTGTGGTTTTTTTGAAAGGACAAAGTAACCTGCAATAGTCTTGTGCCTTCATGATATCAGCTGTATCAATTCAGCTATCTAAGGCCTTTCACCAAAGTTTTTTATATTTGTATAATATATTATTTATATATATTTATACATACATCCCTATATTTTTTATATTTTTTTTCTAAGTGTTTATATATATATCTAAAGGATCATCTCCTACCGGATTTACAGCAGTTAGTCTGCAACGCCATAGCTGAGTCTACACCAGGCTTTTGTGCAGAGTTATTTAGCATGCTTACTGGTGCCTGCACCATGTGTATGCATCAATATTGGGCAAGCTTGCCACAAGCAGACAATTAAAAACACAGCAAACCTGCAGGATCAGCTTACTGTCATCTTAACATTTCAGAGAAATCTGGGTTTGTGCCTGGTCAGCTCTTTGCTAATTAACTGTATTCTGACTATTCTGCAAAAATGATACTTTACAAACTAAAATATCAGATGAATATTATAGTCAAATGAACTTACACTGCAAAAATTGTAAAGTCAGTGTCAGTCTTACCAGCATCTTACTCTTAAAATGCTCAGAAAAGGCAAAAAAATGTTGATTATATCAAAATATTGCATATTGCACATGCACTAGAGTTTCCATGTATTTAAATGCCTGATGTAGTCTCATATCAAGAGTATTCAGATACAGGTGCCTAGTAATGAAAATGCCTTTAATGAATATCTAAGGATGGAAACATAAAAACAACCTATCCAACTTTCTGCAATTTTGTCTAAAAAAAATTCTAGTCTATTTACTTAGAAGAAGCCTTGTGCTTATAGCTCTATTTAATGTAAAAGCTGACAGCAGCATTCACTGGAACAGTGCTTGAAGTGGTGCCTTCAGGCTACTTCTCACCCTATATTTTGTGGTCCTTATTACAGTTTGTTGACTCAGAAGAGGTCCAATAGATAAGGTGTGGCTTATTCCTCACTTAACTGATGGAATGACTTTGTCAAGAAACTATAACTATAAAATAATTCTTTGTCACATAGAGACTGACTAGTGGATTAGTCTATTCAGGTTTTGTGCTAGAAGTTTTTGGATGGAAAAGGTAAAAAGAACATTTCCCATGTTTTAGAGACAGCCAAAACAATCCCCTTTGTGGCAAGTACATTCAAGTGCATTCACTGAAAGCAAAAACAAAACCCCTGACACAACACAAGTTCTGGAAGCTGAAAGGTAAATTGTGCTTGCTGTGTTTTCCTGAGTTCAATGCTGCCTGTATCATCAGCAGCATTCAGACTCCCGGCAGGGAGGTTTCCAAAAGAGAGGGAAAAGTAGGCAGGTGGCTTTAAAGAAAGCACAGAGAAATGAAGTAAATAAAAAAATCAGTTTGAAAGTGGAATTGGTTAAGTAGCCTAAAGCAAGTCTGTGCAGGACAAGGGTTTACACAGATTTCTACACAGATTTCTTTTTTTTTGATGAGCAAGAGAGAAAAGCATCACACTTGCCTGTAGGAAGGCCTGGTCATTACAAACAGTCTTTACAGACATTCTGTTTTGGAAACAGAGACCAAAATATACAATGAAGAAACCACCGCAGCAGGATGTAGGGGTTACTTGATGGAATCGGTCAGAACTTCTTAAAGAGAGTTTCAGATGCTCTAAAGATGCTCTAAAGAGAGTTTTCAGATGCTCTTCTCAAAGTTAATTATTTTCTCTGCAAAGCAGATTGTAGTAGATATATGGGTAGACATACGGGGTTGATATATGTTTTTTTGGAAACTTCGGGGCCGTGAATATGATACCTGGCAATTTTTTATGGAGATCTGGCAGGATGGAGGAAAGTAGAACTTCCATTCTGCTCTCTTTTCCTTGAATGTTTATATTAACATTTCTAGAATGGGAAGTGCCCCAAATGCAAAGAGCTGAGATGGGAACCGAGACTCCCTGCTCTCTGTGCACAATCAGCAACGGGAGTGACCCTACTGCAGGAGGCAGGGGAGCATCAACAGCACAGGGGCAGTAAGTGAAGCATCTTCTTGTCCTCAAAGTTCAATGGACTCAGAAACAGTCCTTGCTGGGATGACACAAATGTGAAGTGCCTCCGTCACCAAGTTTGTCCAACAGAAAAAGGTCACTCCTGCTACATCATTACGAGTCAGCAGGACTTTCAAAAATATTCCAGATTGGATTAATCATGAATTTTTAAATGGCAGTTCATAATTTGAGGGTGGGAGGAGTAAGCAGAGTTCAAAGATAGCTACAGAACAAAAAAGAACAGCTGCTCTTTACAGTTACAGGAAAAAAAAAAAAAAAAAGGAAGCACAGCTGTTTGTGTATGAATTAAACTGAGCATTCACTACAACATTTATCTCAGATTGCTAGTCCAGGCTTTAACACCATGTCCTCATCTGAGAGCATTTGTTCTTATCAAGGCAGATGAAACCAAGGAGTCTAAACTGCTAAGGCAGCTTGGGAAGTCTCAATCTTTGGACTGGCCAATGGTCCCTTAGGAGGATAATCCGGCCTTTCTAACAGTGACTAGGAAGTACTCAAAGCTAAAGAGACTGCAAGAATTGACTATTGCTGAGAGGGTCATAATTGATCAGGAACTGATAGTATGAAACTCACTCACATATAACATTAATGAAATTGACCTAAACACTGAAGAACTTATTAAAATCTCATGTCCAGAATATTAGTTACTGGATGATACCCCATTAGTGCTATTGAACAATAAAATAAACAATTAAAAATACTTTTGCTGTTTTTAGGACTTTCTGCAATACTGAGAATTACTTATAACCTGTTGCACACTGCTCTGTTTTGAAAAAGGAAGAAAAGCAAGAGAAAAATCTTCAGAATGAACCACAATTTGGCTTGAATGCAAAGATGACATACTGTATAGGAAACATGCTTACTTTAAAAATTAGTTCCTTTGAGGCAAGATAATAGCTTTCTAATGACTTAATTAATTTTACACTAAGTGTCTTCTGCAAATGTACAAAGTTAGACAGCTAATTGCTGTGTCTCTGCTTTGGTAAGAAATGGCTGTCTCCAAACAGATCTCTAAAACCAACGTACAGTAACTCATGACGACACTTTATTCTAATTACAGCTGAACATAATAGTTGAGCTGAGAAACCAAATTTTGCTGCAAATACTATTTTAGTAGACACAAAGTAAAATGAAATGAAAACAAACTATAAATCCAAAATGCTTTAGCAAAAGCCTTGCTTTTTCTAAGCACAAAATGCTACCAAAAGATATATAACAGCAGATAGCATCTTCTGGTCCTGAATTAGAAAATTAAGAGGTGTTTAAATTGTTTAAAAACTGATATACTTTTATTCATATTAACAAAGTCGATATAACATTGATCCTCACTCTCTTTTACCCTAACTAAAATTGAGACAGGAAAAATTTACCATCTAACAAGTAAAATTAGGGTATGTATTTTATCATCTGTCTTTGAATTCTGATCTGCCAAGACAGCTTCAGAAAGTAGGTTAATTACTGGTTCAAAGAAAAGACAGACCTGTCTTTATTCAGAACAACATGATCATAAGGTCCTCTTATGTTTTCAGAATTTTAGCATTCTGCCCTATCAACACACAAAAGTGCAGGCAGCACAGGCAAGAGGCACAGCAACTCTGAGCAAGTTTTGTTGTAAGCTGTAACCTAATGCAGAAGTTCACATGCAGGTGATGAGAAGAGAATTGCTTCAGTAATTATAGCTTTAGGACAAACATGAGAGCTAAGTGCAGAATACTTTTTGTAAATCTTTGAGGTTGCTTTACAATCTTTCTGTTATAGAAATGGGGTTGGAAAACACCTAACAATTTAAGTGTAAATCGTATATGTATAGTAAAGACGACACACATTGAGCCACAAAAAAAGCATAGTTTACACGTTAAAAGATTTTACAGAAATAAATAATTTCCTTCAGGATCATCCTTACATATAAGCAGAGTTGAACAAGACTCTCCCTATGCACTTGTAGGGAGATTCAACAATGCACATCTGCATTTGAGATTTTTAAAGGATAACAGGATTCAAAATGCAAAGACTTTGAGCTCAACATAGAAATCTAGAAAGAGTTATAAATATTTATGGTAGGATATTTTTAATGCAAGAATTTTTGTTTTTTTTTCATGACACCCCAACCCCATCATGTGTTCAGTCTCAAAGTAGAGAGCTATATGTGCAATATAATTACAGATAGACTGGCAGTATCTTCCAAACTCTAACTCTGACAACCCAAGTTTGCAGCCCTGAAGTTATCAGGTGTATGAATCAGGCATAAAAGATTCGGTTATCATGAGTAAACAGAATTTTTGTCAAAGACTATATGCAAGTAATACAAAAAAAAAAGAAAAGGTATCTTTTCTAGATACAATACTAAGAAATGTAGAGAGCGGAGCATGGAGGTTCTTGACTTCACCTACCATGTTAAGAAAGAACAGAACACTTGCTGCAGGTGTGGGGAGATGCCTCTGGCAGGCACAGCTATGAGGAGACTTCCAACAGAACGGCCTACATAGGTGAAACCTGCGTAGGAATGCCAAGAGGGAAAGAGATAAGATCAGGGAAATGAAGGGACAGTGTAGTCTGAAGTCTGTATTTTGTCAATTGTCATCAAAAAATGCAGAATATGCAGTACATGGGCATTAGCAACCAAAGCAATATCAGAACATCACCATTGTACATTTTTTCAATAAAATTCACGTATGTTTTTACCAATGAACAACAGCACAAATTCTCTACATTTTTAGACCTCCTCCTTTTTCACACTGGCTTCCTGCAAAAAGATTATTCATTATAAGAAGGCATAAAAATTCTGTAGGATAATATGAATGAGGCATGTAGTTAATCCACTAAGATTCCATTAAGAATTGAGACTACATACAGCCCACTAATTACCCATTCATTACAACAGAACCATAAATGACATTTCCAACACATTACAAAACTTCTCTCTAGTAATATTTTCCCATCTACATCTATTCTGACATTTATATTCTCTGTCTTTTTCATAATTATTTCAAATAATTCCACTGACATATTGAGAAGAAAATGGCTTAAAAAGAGATTACTTACCACCCACCAGTTGCTCATGAAGAAAGGAACAGGACAGAGTAATTATGTTGGTGTATTAACATAGAACTGACATGGTTGTAGTCTCTAATAATCCCTACCATGGTCCAATTTTTCCATGATGAGAAATTTCCAATTCTTTCTGCTCAAAATTATTTTCTTACATACATGTAGTTGGGATCCATCCTCCCCAAAACGATTACACATCAAAACTGATTCAACTGATTCACAGGAAGCAACACAGCACCCCAAGGTGGCATAAAAAAATCGCCCGATCCGAAACCTGGGAATTTTATACTCTACTTGGCTCTGCTATTGGTACTGCAGCAGCTGCCAGTGGATAACCTGGAAAGTACAGAAAGGGTTGCACAGACACCTCTTGATAAAGCAGAAATATGGCTTCGACCAGGAGAGAACTTGGTGCTCAGCACAAGCTGGTGTTTATTGTGTGCCCATTCAGGCTTTCCCAATATCTCTTAAATAAATAATGAGTCAAAGCCACCATAGCTGGCAGTTTGGAGCAAAAATACAATCTCTGGGTTTTGCACACCAGTGGAAAGCTTTGCAGCACACTACAAGTCATTTCTTTTGGCACATTCCATACCAAGTCTTCCTATAAAGATTTTTCCTTTGCAGTAACACCATCACATTTCATTAATTTCTAACATTCTTTTTTCCTTAAAACAAACAAGCAAACAAAAACTCTCAGTTTTTGCTAATCACAGTTTTGGTTCCTATAGTTCAAGGATCAAACAGACCTATGGCAGATGTGCAACCCTGCAATGCTCTCAGGGCCACAAAGACAAGAGGCTGTTTTAGCCTGGCTATTTTAGTCTGTGCTTTAGTTGAGTGCGGTTGATGTTGCTGCTACCTTAAACAAAGTCAGCTCACTCCGTGAAGCGCTAGCAGCGATGATGCACAGTCAAGAGAAGGAAGCCGCTAGAATACAGACAGCTCAGGGAAGCACATGGAAAAGAAAAGACCGCTAAAGGGTTCCCCAGGCACAATACCTGCTGCAGGTTTCTTTTTACCAAAAGTACCTACAAAGGTGGGATTTGTCACATGCACAACTACCACAATAATTTGCATGCCCGTAGATTTTACAATATCAGCATTGCATGAAGAATGCAGAGTAGGCTACATGTAGTTATTTACTTTAAAATAATTCACTTAATAGTCAAATGCAAAAGCTTCCAGGATACACTCAAAATGCAAGAACGTATGAGTTGAAATGAATACACCCATGTTTAGACATGTCCATGTCTAAAACTTATTTTTAATAAAACTTTTTTTTTTTTTTTTTTTTTTAAACATAAGATTAAGAAATTCAGGCTCACAATGGCAGCACAAAGTCTTGAAGAGGGCATAGAACATTTTCACAACTGGAAGGACTGAGGACTTTCAACAAACAAATCTCAGAATTCTTAGTTTCCAATAAGAAAGAAGAGACAAATAGACAAAACATGCTTGTTTGCACAGCTTGCATACCGCATTAAACAAGATGTTAAAATAGCTGTAACTGAGAACAATAAATTGGTCATAGGGGAGAATCTGTAATGTTCCCTGACTTTCCAACTCTCTGCAAAATGAAACCAAACCAAACCCCAAGCAAGCAGAGCCTGCCCCGTCTCTATATACACCTCCATGGAGGAGGCTTGGCACCGTCGAGCACTTTGTGGCCTAAAATGAGCACACATCTGACCACAACTGTGGAATTTGGCACAGTCCCTGCAAAGGTGCTTTCCTTTTCAGATTCATCCAATACATTCATGGCCACAAATAGGTTCAGATAATTTAACATAAAGAGAAAAATACAGTCAGCTCTCCCAAAAGAATTCATGAAGAAACTGTAGTGACTTAAGCAATGCCTCATAAACATTTATAATAGAGTTAACACAATAAACACAGAAAAGCTATTTTCATCCTGAGTGGACTTTTACATTGGTTTAAGTGTATTTATAGGTCAACTTATTATAGTCACTACATGTCTGAATAATTTACGGGAGTTTTTTCCTGTGAAAATGGAGTGATATTTATTACATGATGGTATGGGTCATGATCAACACTTAATGGGAAATTCTTACTGAGTAAGGATTTCATAAGGAAATTTAGAATGTCATGCAATTACAATGTAAATTTATCACATTCTATCACAGTAACTCAATGAAAAAAAAATAGCACTTTTCACATTATAGCTACATTTTTAAAAAATCCACCTCCTTCCTATTTTAACATACGCTCACTTAGGAAAGGTTTGTTTTGGAAGAAAATTGATAGTAAAGAAAATGTGTTTACTATATACGTATGAAAGTGCATTGTTAAAAAACAGAACGTGAATAACTTGGAACAAATTTTAGAGCAGATGCACTGGCTACTCCTATTAAATAGCAATGCTTTTAAGACTCTTCAAAGCAACAGTCCGCAGGCAGTGCGAATGCAGCACTAAGATAAAATACCTATCAGTGGCACTACATTTTGCAGCAAAAATAATTGATGAGGAACTGGGTAGAGTGGATTATAAGTTGCAGGGTACATGCAGTGATTTCTGCTCTGGCCAAAGCAGATATTGGAAGTATAGGATAAAGACGGACACTGATACAAGTCAGTCAGTAACTTGGATCATATTTCATTGATTGATAAGAGATAAAAAAAAATATTATCCAAAATAAGTCTTTATTGCCTTAAAAAACACGCATCTCTCTCTGCAAGCACCCATCAAATACTAATCAAGCAATAACTACACAGGAAAAAGAAAGCTATCTGGGCATCACACTTGCAGCCCCTTCATTTGTGATTAAAATAAGCAGAGTATGACTAGATTCAACTCTAAGTTTGCAGTTTGAATTTTAGTATCTCTAAGATCTATTGGTGACAAATAATATTCTTAAGTTTTCTTAGCTTATCCAGCTATATTGCTGTTTATCTAGAATGCAACTAGTTTGGAAAGCAGGACCAATACAGTAAGATGGGGATTTAACATTCCGTATTTCTTGCACTATTTGTCTTTCTTTTTTTCCCTGACTGTCTGCCCATGAGAGCCTTCTAAATGAGAGCGCCCTAAACCCAACAGACCATCTACCTCTCTCCTCAGCAGGGGTCTACGCACACGCTCCAGCACTTTATGAGTGCAAAAGTGTTTTAGGCAGACACTTACCTTATTCCTGGCCTACTGAGGGGTGTGCAATTAATCAGTGAAGATGCAGTTACAAATTCACGATCTGTGGCTTCTGTGTTGGATCTTGCCAATAACCATTTCATTAACTTGGTTGGGCACTTGGGGTATCACTTTGTTAGACTTTTGGTAAGACCAACACGGTTAATGAGAAGTTTATGTCTGATCTCATAGCAAAGTAATTTTCATGTGCAAGAAAATAATCATTTGAGTGACTATTTGCACCCTTAAATCCCTGCAAAATCAGGCTCTTCATGTGAGAAATATTTTAAAAATAACTTTCAAGATTAGTGATGCTGAAGCAACAAACATGTCATAAAACTGCCTGTTCAATAATTGGTTCACAATTTGCATTCCTTCCAGAGATTACAATTGAAAACAGCATAAATTATAGCCAGTCAAAGAGACTCTTTAAAATTTAATTTACAACAAATGACTTTTTTTTTTTAATGGGAAAAGTTGCTTTTCCCCCTCATGCTGGGAGCACTTTCTTTTCACACAAATTACAGTAAAATTACAAAAAAAAAGAATATATATATATATATAAATATATAAGTTCCTAGCATACAGTACTATCAAAATGTACTGGGCCTTCAACTCCTGCTGTTACAATATTACTGCCCCTGTCTTATATAAAAATTCCTTTAGGACTTTTTCATCTTAAATAAGATGATTGAGATATCTGGAATTATTAAAACACAGGAAAATCAGAGAGACTTCTATATGTCTACTGTGTTTTTAATTATAACTTCATGGGATTTTTTTTTTCTTCCTGTGGAGACAAAAAGAATTTACAAATATTTAAAAGCCTTCCATTGCTATAAAGAGCAATGTATAATATCAGGGTGGAAAGAGAGGACAAAATCCAGGATACACAGAGGACAAAAACATGTGCACAGAAGTAAAATATTGCTCATATTTTATCAGCTTTAAACTGAAACCTAACTGAAACAAAGGAGAAGCCCCAAACCCTCTGCAATATTGGGGAAAGCACATCTGCCTAATGGAAAGAGAGGACAAAATCCAGGATTCTGAACTCTGTCTAGATACAGTCACGGAGAACAAAACCCTGCCTTTCAACCTCTGCACTAGTAATATGAACCCTGCTGGACAACACACTACCGGATACACCTTCCTTCTTTTGTGTTCTTTTTGTTTAGAGCAGGATTTGAATTTTCTGCAACAGGTCATGCAGAACCTTTAAGGCCACCTGTCCTTCCCATAGGACAGGTGCATAGAGGTGACAAGAATGAACCCCAGGATCTACATCCCGGCTGGCAGACCAGCAGCTCCCCTGCCCAGGGAAAGACTGTCAGGCAACAGGAGGGAAGAGTGGCTCCATGAGGGGGTGCCTGGGGGTGCTGCTTTTGCAGGGAAGAGCAAGGGGCGGGCGGATCCCTGGGAGGCCGCAGCCCTCCTGCCTTTGCATCATTCCCTTGGTTTGGTCAGATACACCTACATTTTAAACCTGAAAGGCTAAGGAGTTTGTTGTGCTGGCCGATCAGAGACTGGTCTGTAAATATTGTTTTATGATATGTTTGATATAAAAAAATATATTTCTCATAAATCACTTCCTAGGAGTTAATGATTTCTGTTTTGCTTCCTTCCCTTTGAAATTCCAAGCACTGTCTTGAAGACTGATAATAAACATTCACTGCCATTGGTGGATAAGGACTGCCAAGGACATTTTCGAATGCTTAGCTGGTTACTACCTCTGCTTTCTGTGGTAGAGTAGTGCACAGAAGGTGCTGCAGATAGCACATTTTTATCTAGTACTCTCTACTCCTGAAACTAAAAATACTACATGTGGATGCTACCTGTAACATTTTATGACAACATCTTTTATCTGTATGTTGACAGGCATTGTGTTGTCAGCTGTTTGCCTAGATGAGATCAATTAAAATAATTATTCACAAATTATCAAGAAAGCTATAAATGTGACAACAACATATTGAAGTTTCAGTACTGAAAAAGACGGTGAGTAGGCTCATCCTACACTATGCATTATCTCATTCATTTCAGTGGCTGTGCACAAATGACTAAGCAACTTTCCCAAAGAAAACGCAGGGATAAAACCCTGGCTTTACAGATGGTCATCGCAGTGTGTCCTGGTTAATGTGTACTTGAAAGGTAAAGGAGGAGTCATTTATTTTGTATCTCTACCACTCCCTGTACTGAATTCCAGCTTGATTTACAACTTGAGAGGGATCAGGAACTGCGATTAGAGTATGTATTGGAAATAGAGCATTGAGCGCTTTAAAATGTGGATTTCTGAGGGGAGGCCACAGCGAGGCAGCAGTCTGCCTACAGCAACTGGCACCAAGAGGGACCATTGGGGACCATAGGGCTCCACTGGCCCAGCAGGTCGGCACCTGAGGAGGGCTCCCTGCAAAGCCGCAAGGGCGGCTTGGTGGTACCAGGCAACCCCTGGAACCCAGCATAGCCCAGGGCCCTGACCCTCAGGCACCCGGCCTGGGGCTTTCCTGCCCAGAGAATTTCTGCATCATATATATGGAAATGAAATTATTAAAAATGGAAACCATCATGTTAAATCACAGAACCACAGAATTGTTAAGTTTGGAAGGGACCTCTAGAGATCACTTAGTCCAACCCCCTGCACACGCAGGGACACCCAGAGCACGTGGCACGGGGTGGCATCCAGGCGGGTTTGAAAGATCTCCAGAGAAGGAGACTCCACAACCTCTCTGGGCAGCCTGTGCCAGGGCTCTGTCACCCTCACA
>JAWLRI010000115.1:3029490-3048708 GCA_034781795.1 Crypturellus tataupa
GAAGGAGACTCCACAACCTCTCTGGGCAGCCTGTGCCAGGGCTCTGTCACCCTCACAGGAAAGAAGTTCTTTCTTATGTGGAGGTGGAACTTCTTACGTTTCAACTTACACTCATTACCCCTCGTCCTGTCACTGGTCACCACGGAGTAGAGCCTGGACCCATCTTTCCTACAATCACCCCTCAGGTACTTGAATGTGTTAATCAAATCTCCTCTCAGCCTTCTTTTCTCCAGACTGAAAAGGCCCAGAAATCAGAGGAAATGTTTTTACTTTGCAAGGATACAATTGAATATATGATTTAAAGATCTGAAACATACATAGAGCAAACATCCTTATAGCAGGTAGAAAAACAGGCATTAATACAGTGACTGTATATATTCCCAATCTGTTTCCAGAGAATTTGGTAGTACATAAATATATTGAGCTACAAGTGAACAAGTGGATTGTGTGCATCTTAAAAGTAATTTAAGGTCTGGTATGCTGTGAATGGCTGCAGCCAGGTCATTGCCAAGTAGCAAACCCCGATGACAAGGTGTTCCACTGGCTCCCCATGACTTTGACAGCATTTGGTTCCACAAAATAGTCCATTCACTCATTTTGTATAAACTGCAAGTTTCTGTAACTTGAAATTAGGCATTATTTGGGTACCTTTAAATCTCATCAGTTTAAATGGAGAGCTCATTTCCTTTCAAACTACCTTTGAGAGGATTGTGAACTAGCAATTAAAATGGTTCTCTCAACCATTAGTTGACATTTCCATTCCCAATAGCTATAACTAGGTTAAAATTGTTCTCTTTAGATGAGACACACATATTTAAAGCAAACAATTGCAAGTTATTAAAGGATAATTAAAAAAAAAGAAATCCCAAGTGCTCTTCATTTCATTCACACAAAGATAAGTTCTCTAGATCTCTGACTTTGAAATGACTACTTTTCTGCAGTTGTTGTAAAACAAACTATTAAAGCTTCTTTGCTTTTAACCAAATGAAGGCAGAAATCCTAATACAATTTCCCCAGTATTCACACCTTCTGATGACCAGCTCAGAATAAAAATACTGCAATTCCACAGTGTCATTAATTCAAGGAAAGGACTAATTCAGAAATCATTCTATGAAAATGTTATTAAAAACTCGTTGCTTATTCCACATAGAACTGCATTCTTCTAATCTTTTGCAGGTCACCAGAATTGGTAATAAATCAAAGACATCTCAGAAGTAGCGTTCTGCTGTACCACGGAGACAAGAAAAAAAAAAAAAAAAAAAGGGAAATGCAATGTTGCAGGATGTGCGGATTCCACAGATGGTGAATCATGTTCTTTCCTCATCAGTAACCTAGCCAGACTCAGATTAGGGACAGAAATGGGGATAAATTCAGTCTTTCCTAACTTGCTCTTGTGTCACACACACAGAATAGTCACAGAGCTGCCACCTGATGAAGAGACTCACTGCAAGAGCTTGCCGAGACATAAGTTTATGAAAAACATGATGCCAGTCCAAATGCTCAGTTGACATAATTTAGAATAGGTGCTTTGGACCTGCATTTTTATTATTGAAATTGAATTCAATATATGAAGCACACAAACAGAAGATACCCTTGCCTCATTTTTTCCATTAACTACTGTTGACTAATTGCAGTATTTTGGTTTGGTAAATCAAAGGAAAGTACTAAGCCTAACAACAGTATGGTATGAGAGTGGGCTGTTACTCCTGAACTCCTAATGAGGAATGAAAAATAACAAAATCTAACCCCGCTCTAAATTGTGTGGGGTTTATAAAAATTAATTTTTTTTTTTTTTTTTTTTTTTTTTTTTTAGTTTAGATGGTTAAAATGATAAAGAGAAGTAGAATCCAGTATTGACTAAACAAATAGAATTATTTCAGGGAAGCAAGTCTGATGACTGCAGGATTAATTGTATTTGCACAGTAATGTTCAAGCACTGGAAACTGCAAAAGAAAAAATTCTGAATATCAATTATCGTAATTATGATTACAGACTATTGAGAGAAAGAACATGATAGTCTTTTTTTCCTTTTTTTCTCCTTCAGTATGTTTTTTTCTATGCACAGTAGTGGGATGAGAGCTCCAGTTGCTATAACAACTTAACTCTTTATTATAACCAACAATCATCTAAATGTAATTGCCTTTCTGCCCTTATAAACTGATACATTAAATTGCAACTGTGTGGATTCCATAAATCTTGTTACTAAAAGCTATGCAAAATCTCAACATAAGCTGAAGTATATTTACACATGAGAATGAGTCTGAAGCCGTCCTTCACTTCTTTGCTATGGCAATGTTCAATTTAAAATGCTTTGCCTTGTTCATGAGCACATTTGTCATGAAACTGCTCTTCTGATGAAATCCAAAACTAAACATAAAACAGAATCAAAATAATAAATTAAGTAGCAGGTTAAAATAATACGCTTAAAATTAAAATATTTTTCTGATTGTATAAGTATCTCCACTTTGTAGAAAAGAAATCTTAGCTAGGTCAGCAACAACAGTTAAACTGGTCATAAAAAATAACAAGAACGCTTGAGTGGAGAGTGATTAGAAGACCCAAAGCACTTCAAAAATCTAGTGATACGGAGAGATTAATTTTATTACCAAGATTATTACAAACTATATCATGAAGTATAAAAATTTATATTCCTTGCCTCAATAATGTTTTCTTTCTGTAATCAACAAAATCATATTTGAAAATGGGAAAGATGTTAGCCTTCCTCACAAACACTCTAATTCAGGTCCTGTGGGCTCAGAATAAGATTGCCACTTACTGCAGAATTACAATGTTGATGTGTTCCCACTGGTATTCTGTGCCATCCCACAAACAAATGATCAGAGATGAAAAACTGAACTATCTCATCAGCATCAAATATTTCAAGGATACACAGAAAATAAAAAGACCTCATATATGATGCAGAAAGTAAAGAAATGATCTAGTATCAACTCAGATAGCTGATGCTTTCTCAAAAAAAAATGTAGATCCAAAATGCATTTAAGGCAATGTACATACATCGTCAGCTGCTCTTGCCTTATGCCAAGTGTCTTTTTATAACTGCAGGACAAGAGCTCAGAACAACACTCAGCACAGCACGGGACAGCTCGAGATGCAGCTGGGCATTTCCTCACATTCGCTCATGCAATCTCAGCAAACCAGTGACATGCAATTCTGGAAGCTAAGGCTACTACTAATGAGCTGGCCACAACCAGTTACAAACACACAGACACTACCAACGATTCTGCCACAGTCAAAAGTTTCAGCAAATTATTAACTTTGGAGATTTTAAAGGTACAGGAGATGCTGGAAGAAGCTGGAATTCCACGGTTTTCGCAGTAGAGTCACAGATGCAGCCCAGGCCTGACACACGTAGGGCAGCGAGTTGCATACGAAGCAGTGCCGCTCCCTGCCGCTCTGCTGCCGCTTTCCTGGGGGCAGAGCTGCGGCGAGGCCGCGGGCAGCACCAGCCTCCTCCGCTCCTGCCTGTGCAACAGCCACGCTGCCACAGCCTCCCCATGCACCACTGCGAGTGTCAGGGACAAGGAGTGGCCCTGGTGAAACAGCAGTCTTTACTACAGCAACAGAACTGCAGCTTCCACAGTACCAGGAAAAAAAAAAAAGTCACATATATTAGACATAAAACAGTAATAATATTGAATCCGAGTCATGTTGTTTCCTGTTTGACAACGCCTCTTTTAGACTTAACCCACTAATGCACTGTATGTTCTTTGTCCATCTGTTATTTACTGCCGATTAATACATAAATTATACACAAACATAGCAAATCTTAAAACAGTAGCTCAGTATAAAGTCAGTAAAGATAAAAAAAATCAAATCCTCAATCCTATTACACTGTAGAATAATCAAAACTCTGTTATTTTATGTACTTTTAAGCTTTTTATCTATTTCATTTTTCTATTTCATTTAATACTCAGAATAGTTATAATGAAGATTTACATATTAAAAATCATATAAAGACATCACAACTTAGCCAAGAAGTCAGTGCATTCTAAACATGATTGTGCTGATTTTTTTGACAGCAATTGCTTAGTCATTTTATCCTAAATCAATAATTCCAAAGCATAATCATAAAATAAGAAAAACTGATAGTCTTTGATAAGGCCCAGTGTTGCCAATGTGCTGCATAGTGAAGAAACAGAATAAGCTTTGACTTCTATTCTAAAAGCAGCATTTCATAACACAGCAAGAAAGGGTTTGCTTTTGATCTTGGTTTATTAGATCCAGATCAGAGAATAGAATGAACTATTTATCTTTAAAAAGTAATATCATTTTGATTACATGTCATAGCAAAAATCTTATCTTTGTCTTAGAAGTCAGAGACTAATGATGACAACATTAGGAGTCTTGTGAACCTTGACGGTAGTTCAGCCAATTATGTGCTGAACAATGGTGATGGGCGCTTTGCACGGCTTGGCAACACTGCTAGAGACCCCAATTCTGAAAATCTAACTGGAGTCACTGCTTTCCACTCCTGCGGGCAGAGATGCAGTCCTGCAGATATGCATTCTAACTGGATTTTCTAATAAATACATTCATTTCTGAATCTTTTTACTAAGAAGGGACAGCTCTCATCTCCAGCATATTTGTCCTCCAAAAGAACAAGAACATTCATGCTATTACTCAAGTCTTCTAACACCACATTTTGGTTATCACAACTTTGCAAATTAAACAAACTAACATTGCAATTAAAAAAAATAAGAGAAAGACAACAATCTGTAATTCCTACCATCTCCCCAGTATAATCTGTTAAATCAACCATGTTTTTTGAACTCCTCACCTTGAAAACGCAGAGGGACATATATTAATCTGAGGCGAGTAATTGTCACTCACTCTGCAGACAATCTTGAATTTGATCTAGGATGGTGAGGAAATTATGAAATACCACCACACATTTCAGATTTCTGTATTTCACATTCCTGTATCTCAAGAATACATATATTCTGTGTTGAATGAGTGAAATGACTTTTTGAGCAGATCACACACCTCTTAGTGCAAAAAAATACACCAAATGATTTAGTAAATTCTTAACCTTCAGGTTGTAAAAAAACTTTTAACGAGAAGAAGACTATGAGGAAAAGAAGAAAACAGCATGAGAAGAAATGGATTTTCTATCAATTAAAGGGAAATCTTTTCCTGATTACCGATCTTATATCCCTGCAATATACAAAACTGTAACTAAGATTAACAACATGAAATTGGTACAACACTTTATTGATAAAAAAAAAAGCACACAGAGCTAGTCAGAAATCTAATTTGATTAGATCTGTGCGAAATATGTATGTGAGTTCTTATCTGATGAAGAAAATGAGAGGTTTGATCCCTCACAGAACTTGGATTAAGGAGTAACCAGTGAATTACAAAGATGCTCCCACAATAAGGGAGTCTGCTTGAGAACTGCAAAGAAAGTGAGAAGTTCTATCTCGAGTGAGGCCTTTGGTCTGGTATTTCTGGAAGCCAAACCGGGGTCTGGCATTTCCAGAACCTGCCATGTCACCAGCTCCAGGGACTTGTCAGCCTTGTGACTCTCAGCATTTAACAAGCGTTCTGGCAAATAACAGGGGCTTTGTGTCCAAAAGGCATTGCTTGAAAACTCGTCCCGTACCTTGCACAACACCTATAGTCAGCTCCGTGTGCCAGTGCAAGACTTCCATTTCACTTGGTTATTCTAGCAGTAACAGGTATGCCCCATAAACACAGATTGGTAAACAAAATTACATCTCTTCATAGCAGTTGCTAGAATTCGCAAGTTCTACAACCCCATGAATTCTAAAGCTAGCCAATATAGCTCATATATGAAGAAACTACACACAGTTTTTTCCTATTCATCAGTCAATATATACGTATCCCTCTATAAAATAAGATATTCCTAGCTGTTTCATTTTGTCACAATTCCTTCAATTGGGAGAAGTAAAATTATTAAAACTAAAGAAACATATTTCACTGCTGTAGTGCTTTCTGCTTGAAGTCCTCATTTGTCACTGCTTCCAAAGCGTTTCTGTTTAACAAACTCTTGAGGAAACAGAATGGCATTATAAATGTAACCTGCCACCTGCTCCTACAATCGAGAATTTAATTGTCTCACAGCTAAAAGACAGAAGAAAAGAAATGGTCGGATTCATTGTTTATTTGGAAAGGGCAAGTGGAAACAAAAACCAAGACAGGGCTTGGATTTTGATGGAATCAGTTTCCTTTAAACAGGAGAAAATAACAGAGTGAAAATGCTACAGTAAGTGAAAATAGGGTCCATATCACAAAGAGCATTTGTTGTTTGATAGAATACGTTTCTTTGAATACTTCGCAAACAAAATGAAAACCTTTTTTTTTTTCCCTTCCTGCAGACATCATTGGTCCTAATCCAAACCATCTAATTCTTTTAATACACCAATTGAACTCGGGGCAGTTGAGTGCAGTTCATTTGCGTGATATTTTCTGACAAATTTAAAATGAGAACTAAACCCACTGGCAAATGGGTTTAATAACAACATCCACTGAATATGCCTGTTCAGTGATCCAAGTGAATATCAGCACCAAAGCCAAGGGACTCCTCCTTTTACTTGTTTCCCTTTACGTGTCTCAGTACTTTTGTATGGGTACCTGACAGCTATTTGCATAGTATTTTTATTACATACAAAATACTTCAAAGAAAACCTAGCCACACTTCAACTCTGCCGTTTCCTTGATTCGGATGCCATAACACGAGAAACCATATATTTCTATTTCTGTCCTTAAATGACTAAATTTAAGTGTTTTGGGCCATTTGGCTTTTCTATTGGCTGGCACTGGCACCAAAAGTAAGCATGTGCAGAAAGAACTATAGGACAAGAAAAGGGAGAGCACCGACCCCAAAAGAGCCAACTAACTCTCCTTTAGTCTTGAAAGACAGAGGCTGATTCTGACTGTTTTATATCGGCATTGATCAAAAATAAATGGAGATACAGCAAGAATCAGACCTATTGAGCTATGAACTGCATTCACTTTTCAAACAAAGATACATTTCTCTTAATTTTCACATTTTTTTGACAACGAACCACAGCCAGTAGGTATGTAAGTGCTATATACAGCAATTTCAGCCAACAGCAAAGCAGAGGTAGAACCCAGGCTGCACTGTGGATCTTTGGTCCCTTCCTGCCATTCAGCCAACAAAACGCATCAAAAAAGCCATTCATAACACAATATTCCTGATAATAGTGTGAATAATGGTACCTCTGATATCTTTAGCTCCCAGGTGAAGCAGCCAGTTAACAGAAATACTGTTGAACTGCTTTGATTCTTGCACTTTCTGCTTCGTGTCATATTTGCAAGGAAAGCAAAGACTATATTTCAGCTATTACATTATTCTTTCACATGCGATGTATTTTTCATCAATAATGGTTTATTGAAGTAGAGAAACCTATTACTATTTCTTATTCCTACTAAAAAAAAAATCCTTTAAATTACATTGTTTTCACCTAATGCATACTAAAACTAGGTTAAGTGAGATTAGTACAAAAAATGAGTTAAAAATAGATTTATTCACAAGAGAGAGATAGATTTAAATGTTATATTCTGGAGGATGGGTAGGGGAAGAGGTCTCACAAGGGGATTAGACTTTGCTACTTAAAATATTAAGTGACAATCAATCAAACTAGAATGTGTGGGAAGCACAGTTTTGCACGACTGCTCTTTTAGGATTTGTTTTTTTTAACGAAATTTGCATTCCTTCCTGAATGCATTCCAGACATACGTATGTAGGCTTTTTAATGATTAGAAATGGCTTTGATCTTGACTACTTGAAGAAACATAAAGATATAAATAGTGTGAGCGGATATGATTAATCCTAGTCATGACAAACATAACAAAAATCCAAGATAAGCTTTTCTGAATTTTTCAAATATACCTTCAGAAGTTCGGTCTTTAGCTCACGTCAGTCAAGAAAGAATGATCTACAGAAGAAGTCATAAATGTAGAAACATTCAAGGTCCCCAAATACCACTAATGCCAGCTTATCTAAGATAAACTGGGAAATCAGAAACATCAGCTTTCTGCTTGCCGAGCTGTCACTCTCCTTGGAGATAGAAAAGAGAGCAAGAAAACATCATTCCTGTCACAACATGACTGCCAAAATAATGGAATAAAAACTGTTTTAAGTAATTGTCACCACTGGATAAGAACTGTCTTATAGCCACGTTTAGATGATTTACTATAAGGTATGAAAGTATAACTAGAAAGTCCTCGGAGTAATTTTTAACAGGACACTCAAGTCATGATCAAAGGGAGCCCATTTTCTACATGTGTGTGAACAGGGAGATAAAGTGAAACCAGAGAAACATTTATAAATGATTTGAGTGCAAAAAAAGAAACTCCCTAGACATCATCAATATCTTATCTTCAGACTTCAACCTCTAAGAGCCCAGCAACTCGCATTGGTATCTGATACACAGAACAGTAACCTTTAAGGTTGTTAATGTTTCAGGGTAGCATGGCACAAACCTGAGCTCTCATCTCCTCATATACATAAAATACACAAAATACATCATACACGTGTATACACATAGTCTGGCCTAAACTCCTACCCTGCTTCTTTTCAAAAGCAACTTGGCTACCTTCTATTTAATCTATCCATTTGATTCTTTATAGTCAAACTAAGGAAAACTAAATGGAGTACTACAGTATAAAGGAAAAGCATTGCTCCATTGGAGCCCATTGCTCCAATGAATGAAGTAATATTTTAGAATTCTGTAGCATTTTTCAGAACACAATTGACTTCTTAAAGTCCTGGAAGACAAATTTCCTTCCCTGCCATTACCAGTCATCCAATACTTTTCAAAGGTACTTTGCATTCTTCACTGGCTGTTCAACTACAAGGAAAATTAACTTAAAAATAAAAAGGTGGTATAACAAAAGAGAATCAAGATTTAGAACCAATCAATTAAATACATGTGCACTTTCCAATAAAAATGTCTAAATCATGGAAGCAAGACTGTTTAAGGTCACAGGCAAGAAAGATTCCATAATTATTTATCCTAGTAGTTTCAGAGTGAAACACATGAACACAAAGTAGTTCATTACTTTATTCCTTCACTTTCCACTAATTTTTTTCTTCCTCCTCACCAGTACTTGTCGCAAATTCTTACCAAAAATATTCAAAAAACCCCCATACTCTCCTAAGTACATACGCAGACTTAAACAGTTTCATTTATTCCAAAATAGTTTTCTATTTTGATCACCTATACAAGCTATCCATGAGAAAAAAGTACTTCCACTAATTGCACAAAATAACTATACTAAGTCATGTTACTTAGTGAAGTCTGTATTTCAGTAATAATCATCTGATACTAATGATGTTTCTACTCAGTGGAGGAGTAAAAACACCTCATTAAGTTAACAATATGATTCTTAGATATTTCCAATAAATTATGAAGCTTTGAGGCAGAGCAGATAGTAATACTATAAGACTGTTACTTTCAAACCATTGACAAAATCTCTATCCACATACAGTGGAATCCACACATATATAAAATTAAATAATTCAGCATCCCTTATGATGGAGAAAATGTTAGCACCAATGCTTGACTGCTAGACTGGTCAAATACAAGGTAAGTAATACTCTGAGGTTTTGCTTTAAAAGCTGCGTATATCTGGGGAAAAGGAGCCAGAGGAGGTTGTCCCTAACACATTTTATCTTCAACTATGTCCTTGTTATACAAGCTTGTTTATTTTTCCATCTATCTCCTTGACTTTGACAGTTTGAACTGAAGAGACACTAGATAATAAAATTTAAGACAAGAAAAAAAAAAGAAAAAACAAATCAACTTCCAATCTATACATACAAGTATAATTTAATCAGCCAGCAAAAAAAGCAAAATACTCAATACATTTTTGTTGTTGTATTTTAGCAGCTTCTCACTTGGGTCAACGCATGGCGATGATGTGGAAACGTCAAGATACTGTTCAGTGACATGGCCCTGCGCTCGCTTTTTACTCGCTTCCAGCTAAGATTCTTTCTCTGTCTGAAACAATTGCTACAGAACCCAAAAGAGGAACTGGACTTTCTATACAGAGTAATTAAAAATGCTCCTATTGAGACAGCAGTACCACCAGGGGCCAGGATGAAGGAGATGCAAGGCATGTTTGTAGGCAGAAGCAGCGCGGGCACGGAGCTCCCCACACTTTAAACAGACGAGGAACTAACTCTGCCAAGCAAGAACTCCTAGATGCAGTGTATGCCACTTACCCCAGCAATGCTGCTGACCCTCAGTTAGTTCCACAGACTTTTTTATTTAATTAGGTAAATGGGAGTGCAGCTGAATGCTGTTTGAGCATACTGTGCCAGTAAAAATAAATAAAGAAATAAATAGAGGAAGATGATGTAAAAAATATCTGCTGTATTTATCTAAGATGATGACAAATACATGTAGTTTTGTCTCCTGTAAAATTTGAATAAGTCTGAAATAGTGAAATAAATGTAATTATAAAGAAAGCTTAACAAAGCACACACAAGCATTCCCCCTGCCCCCAAATGTTAGAAAACGTAGTTTTTTTTCTCAAAGACGATTAAAACCCTGATGAGGCAGTATCTGGCAACCAGTGCCACTCGGTGTCTCCACGGACACCCTTTGTGCCAGCAATGCTTGAAGTTTATGGCTTCTCCCACTCATCTTCTTTTAACACATGCATTATATAGCCTTCAGGATCCAAAAACCACGGACTTTGAGAGATTACCTCAGTGACCCGCGGAAGGAGGGGTCAGGGAAGAGCCCATATAAAGACGGCACGTCGCGTGCACACGGTGGCTCTCTAACATTAGGAGAAAGCGCGAAAATCAGCTCTGTTCCTGTTTGCACTCGCAGGGTGCGGGACCTCAACAATCTTTTGCAATTAAATCTATCAGACTTCAAGCTCCCAATTACAAAATTTCAAATGCATCATGCTCCAGGGTGTCTGAAATTAAAAACCACTTTGCATGTTTGTCAAGCCCTCTGTCGCAATTTGGCTTCGGCAGCGTTGCGCTCCCCGCGGTGACGAGAGCCGCGAACCCCTTGCAGACGGGGGGGGGAACCTGCGCTCGGCGGGGAAGGAGGGAAGCGGGAGGAGGGACGGGGTGGAGCGGGGCGGGCGCCGCTTCGGGGCCGCTCTGAGGGAAGAGCCGAGGCCGCCCTCGCGCCTCGCCGGGTGTCCGGCCGCTCGCGACCGTTACCCCCTCGCGGCCGTTAACGGCTCCGCCCGCTGCGTTACCCCCTCGCGCCCGTTAACGGCTACGGCTCGCGCCCAAGCTGCGCGGCGGCCCCAGCAGCTTTCCCCTCAGTTTTCAATTCTCAGCGTGTGGAAGACCTTGGCCAACTTTCAGCGGTAATTTTATTCGGGGGCGGGGGGGAAGTGCACGCTCGGCCAGGCAAGCAGGACAGGTCATGTCTCCCCTCCTGCCCCGAGAGTGGGACTTACAGGACAGGTGCTGATGTCACCCCTGGTCACAGCCCTGGTCAGCTGGATAAAACCTGGAAATATCATTGCAAACACGCTGGGAAATGTTTTCAGTGAAAAATCAGTTTGGTCAGTTTCAGTTTTTCATCTGGTGTCTCCTAGTTTGTGCATGCAGAAGTGAAATCAAGTGTTTCAGGTTGCTGAAAATTAAAAAAGTTTCTACATTATCAGAAGACAGGAAAATTAATTATCTGTACAGCTGAGAAGCAAGCAAAGACCATGCTGTACTCTTGTGGGCCTGTTGTACATAGTCATTTTAGAAACATGTTTTTCCTTTTTTTTTTTTTTTTTTTGCTTAGAAAGGCCAGTGTTGTACATCACACCTTATCTTCAAGTTTATATGCTTGCGTTTCACCATGTATATCTCTCTCTTTCTATAGTATTTTGCCAGAAACCACATGGTTTTTATGCCCAGTCGTGGTATCAGTTGTGAGGAGTCAGGGAGCAACACCCAGAAGGTGCTTCCATCTTCAGTGGGGCTGGCACTTCTGTTCACAGTAGGATTAATACTTCTTTCAGTACAAAAACTACCGAATCTCTTTCATCCCTAGCCATTTTTCACTTGGACCTGCACAGGGGAGGTAATTATGCCTGGAAGAAGGTTTTGTTTGTGAAACAAACTGTAAATGTTTATTGGCCACTCAGCTTATTAGAACAGGTCTTTGTTTCCTTCAGGTGTTCAGGAAAAAAACAGTCACTGCTATTTCATATACCCCATGCTAAATTCACAGGCATTTGTTCATTCCCTTTGCCCTCCCCCCCTTATAATAATGATAATCAGGAGAAATAGAATAGCTGTTTTGTTTTCTTTGATTTCAAATTGTCGATGATACAGTAATTAATTTTTCCTCCCTAATGGCTTCAATAACCTACAGGGAAAGGCAGAAGTTAGAAACAAACTACATATCAAAAGTGTGCTTAGGTGGAGAGAGGCAAAATATTCTATCCTAAGCCTTCCTTTGCCATATAACCACTTGTAATGATGTAAATTAACAGTTACCATTTTAATTAACTTCAATTTCTGTTCTACCTTCAAAAGGAGGCAGGGACTAGGGACAGTACCAGACCAGCCTTTCTCTATAAATACAATCCATTTAAAACACATAGTTAGGACTCCAGTAGAAGTTAAACGAGAAGCATCAATGCAGTTCACAATAAAATTGCATAGTACAAGTCAAAGTCACACAGGAGGTATAAATGGAATATGTAGAACCTGCCATACAAATTAGATTTGACTGATGCAATGATAGGGGCAGATTAGAATCCTGTGTTCTTCTGTTGCCATCAGTTACATAAGGCACATATTTTTTATTCCATTCAACCTCAATTTTACAATCAACACTCAAAATGTGGGCAGTATTTTATTTACTTAGTTTTGCAAAACATCATGTTTTGACATTATATTCCTACTGCAGGCCCTTGAAAATTAAAACATGTTCAGAGAGAAATGTAAATACTTGACATTGATCTGTTAACTTTGTAAGTGCTCACACTTACCCTGAACCCAGCAACACTAATACTGAAATTTCACAAAATGCATGTCGTCTTGAGAACAACACAGAGCCTTATCTGATTGTAGTGTTAGCTTCTACACTTTGTAAAATAAAATCTGCATTATTTGATGAGACAAAGGTAAAGGTCTGAGAATACTCTGGATTTATTCAATTTGAACGGGAAATATGAATACATCTGGAAGACCAATAGGAATCTACCCTAAACAAGCTCTAATGTAAGCACACAGGGAGACACTTCTAATATTTCCTTTGCAGAAGCAGAGCAGCATTCTGAGCAAGGAATGAAAAGGAATTCCTGAATGGAATAATCTGCATCATCCCTGAAGAAAATGTAATAAATTCCTTCTCTTCAAGAAGTTATGAAATATTTCATTGTGTATTTCTCTGTATTTTTCCCCAGGGTAGAAATTACTAATTCTACCTACAAGAAGTTCCCAGGTAGGCTTGCGGGAGGTACTCTAGCCACAGTCAGGTGCCCCAAAACAGGTGATGGAGCATTTGTTTTGTGTTTGGTAAAGCCCTATCAATTTTGTAATAACTGCAAGATGCTACAGAGTCCAGACATGAAGTGCAAACTCAGGAAATAGAACAGGTTTTGTTACTGCTCTTCTGTATTAGACAGGTTCTGTATTTTCAGAACTGCTTTGTAAATAGTCATATCAGGCACATGAAAATCATGTTTTAAGAGACATACTATTTTAAGACATTTTTAATATAAATTAACTGTATAGGCATAGTACTCAAAGTATACATAATCAAGAATATTCAGTTGCAAAACTGACATAAAATGTATTAATTTAAAAAGAGAATGTATCATCACAAATGACACCATTTTTGTTATTTGTCACTGACAAAAAGTACTAAGTAAGTGCTAAGAGTCTCACTGTAGTTAGGTACGGAGATACATTTTAGATTTGGCCATAAGTTTACAAGTGGACATGAAAATAATCATGATGGATGACAAGAATAAATGACCTGCCACTTGCCAGTAAAAAAGTAAATAAACCAAGTCATGCACTTGCTATGTTTATTATGACACTATTTCCTTTGGGTTTGAGGGATTTTTTTTTTCTTTTGCTGCCATCAAACTATACACCTTACATATTAATGCTATGCTTCTTATCACAACACTCTAACTAGTAAGTAATTTAATTTCCTGAATGCAAACTAGATGGCTGAACAGGTTCTAAGTAGGACACAGAATAATGTATTTCACACAGGAGAAAAATATTAACAGTGTACTTTTGTTTTTCTTTTTGGATTGTGTCCAGTTATTCTTCTTTGTATGTACAGCCTCAATCCTTGCATACCAGTATGTGTTTTTGTTTTTCTTTTAAACACAATAAAAAATGGTCTGGAACCTCTTGAAAAAGAGAAAAGTTAAAAACATACATTAAACATACACTGAACTATTTCCTACACAATTTTCTCACAGAGCTGATTTGATTGCACTTCAAAAATGACTCGGTCAAGTAAAAGAAGACAAGTCAGTGCAGTAAGTGGTGTTCATGGCGTATATTTAAGCCAACATCTAAACATTTAAGCAAACATCTACACAATCCATTCTACTTTCGTAGCAATATCCTACCTATTTCAGCATTAAGAAAGAAGCTGCCAGCTTCATGTTTTTCTCCCAAAAGTCAGCTTAAATGCTGGCGATATTTGTCTATAGATCTCACATACAACCACACTGGCCTGTTTTATTAATTTTCAATACATCCTTTGTATGTAACTAATTTTGATCTGAGTGACAAAGAGTCTTACTTGTAGTATATCCTTTGCCCAAAACAAAGATTCACAACCAACCAAGGCAGTTTTCATGTTGAACTGCCTGTCGCAGAGGAATGTCTGCTGCCCACCGCAAAGGTATCAGCCTGCGCCCGAGGACCACAGGCCAAGTCCCAGCGGGTGACGGGACCAAGACAAACGTGGGTTTTCATGTCCTTTCCTTTCCTTTTTTTATATAGCATATTTTTAAGGGCCGGAACTGAAAGCCCAGAGATATCTTGCCTTCAACCTGCCTCCATTTCCTCACTAAAGACGGAGGGAAAAATAAGTAACACATATCTAGTGGTCCTCACATACGGTGCATAAAGAAATACAAAGGAACAAACACTTCAGTTCTCCCTTTCCTCACCTCAGGAAGACTCAAAACAGGTCCTTTTCTCAAACAACACTTATTTTTTCTTTTCATTCAAGACAGTTCTTAGAGATAAAACAACAGCTTTGCAAACTATAAACATAGTGGAGAGCACTGGGGAACTGATAAACTCCACATCCTTGAGGAATGCAAATACAATACAAATCTGAAGTTTAGGAAGAAGAGAAGATCAAAATAAGGCTGGCTGTTTAACTCTTGTATGGTAACTTCTTTTAGTCCTACCACAGAAACAGTGAAAGTCAGTTTTTGAAATGCTGATGGATTTTTAGCTATTTTATTTCAAACTGTATCCACAGTTTTTAAATCTTACTTCTTCGGCTGCTTATTTGGAGTTGTGACACTGCAGGGCAGCCAAGTTGAGATGAACAAGGGAACAAATGCCTTCAAGAGCTCCCGTTCTGCTGGTTTACTCACTTGGAGAAAATTCAAGCCAATAAAAGAGAACAAAAGGGTATGTTTTCCCAGGCTAAGGTTTCTCTGTTTGAGTGATTCCTCACCATCCTATTAAGCAAACTTCCAAACTTACCAGCAAATGCAACTAAATGTTAACCACACTACTACTTCAAGAAATTCTATAAAGTTTCTTCCTTAGAAGTTTATTCTAAATGTGTTGGAAGGACAGGAGAAAGTTTGGGTTTGTTTTAATTTCACATTTCTCAATAGTGCATTGTTTTAAGAGATAATTGCCATGCAATTATTACTAGTTACAGTTTTGTCTGCTATATTTGCAGTTTCCTTGAACTTCAAGCTCACTTCTTAGCTGGCTGCTGCCAATATTCACTTTCAAACCTTCTGCACTAAAAGCTTTAACCTTTTTTAAGTGCAAACCCCAGAAACACAGCCTAGTTCAGCCAAGCCTTGTAAGATTGTCCATGCTTTACTGAACAAGTTATCCCAGTCAGGTTCACTCATTTGATCATGTACAGTATGATCATGCATCCAACATATTTTATAAAATTCATTTCTAATCGTTTTCATCAGATCTCTCTGCAAGAGCGCACTCTTCTGTTAGGTGAGTAGAATTTAGGAACAGTAACACTCATGGCTGACCAGCTAGCAGAAACAATTTTCATTTCATTTCAGCTACGCTAGGCAAGAAGTTTTGTAGACATGGTTAGGAATGAGGTGCTAATGGACCTCCTCTATGGGAGCTGGAAGCAAATATGTTAACTGATCTTATTTAAATAAATGAATACTAAGCACTTGGATTAAATTCCTACAGTAATCACAAAATACCACCTGAAAGGAGGAAGCAAGAGGCGCACATGGAGCAGGCAGGTGCAATTTCTGCCTTCTAGACATGCACAGAGGAGACAAACTCTCCCACAAAGCTGGGCAGGAGGCTCCACAGGAGCCAGAGTGCAGTATGGAGCCCTCCCAAGGAAGAGCGGGAGGAACGGTGCTGCTCACATCTTCTGCTCCTGGTGCTCTTCAAGAAAATACAAAGCATACCTTTTTTTTTCCCCTAAATAAATAAATCATCATTAAGAGAATCCCCCGACTTACTGTCATTGTATCTCAACCAAACAACAACCAGCATACACTTGATTTTGGCTGCTGTTGAGCCAACCAGACACAAATATTTCTATTTGACAACTGATTTGAGCCCCAGCAGCCTCTGAAGACCCAGTTACCTTGTGTTTGTGACTTGCAGCAGGTTCTTCATTGAAGGAAACAAATTTCCTTAGAGTAGCTACTCATCTTAAAGAGCATTAAGGAATTCCAGTGTTCAGGCTAAAAAGTGACATTTGACAAGTTACTCCTCAGTGAAGCATGACTGGCAGGGTTAGTCAATCAGCAGTGAGGTTGTTCCCAGAGGTTTATCCTTCTTGAGTGACAATATTGCCAGGCTCTGCAAAACAATCCCCTTCTTAGGGTATTTTTCTAAACTGCAGAAACCATAAGTAAAGGTACAGTACCTGGTGCACACAAATCTAGGGATACTCAGTAGATAAAATAGACCTAGAAATACCTGGGTTTGAAACTCAGTATTATTCCTTGGTATCATCAGTGAAGTATGCAAAAGCATTCTTCATTGCCTTTGTATTTTGTTTGTTTGTTTTAAATCTCAGGCTATCCTCACCATACTTTGCAATATTTGCTCTCATTTTCACCCAACACACATTAAGTTCTTCATTCAGAGACAGCTTTTCTAGCTAATGCCATGGCTAGCACAGCTGATCAGGATACTGCAGCATCCAATGGATGTTATTCTCTCCTTACTACTTCACATTCATAATTTTTATCACTTGAATCAAACTGGCTGCTAAGTTAGCTGTCGCTACCTTTGAAGTTCTTCATGAAGAACAGTCTGAGTTTTGTTGGACAGTATCAGATGGACTTTCCACCACAGCTATGTCAAGAAATAGACCTTGCAGTACCTCCGTGTCCCTGTGTGTGATGAGGATGCGCTCACGGAGCAGACAGAGTAGCTGAGTTCTTGGCAGTTCAGAGATGCTCTGCTTCTCGGCTTGCTCACAGACCTGCCAGCTCGGCACTGATCACTGCGCTTCCCTCTTCCTCACACGCACAGCACTGCGTGGCCGGGAAGCTGGGGGTACACAGCCCAAGGCATGTTCAGATGATCCTACACCCAGCGCTCCTGCCTGCAACCTAAGATGCATTCGTAATGAAAGGATAAAATCACTGAGATCACAGGAAGAAAACAGCATGGGGGGAATAAGGAAGGAAAGGGGAGAGTATCTACAAGGACGATACTATTGGGATCAGAAAACATTAACAATAATCCAATTTATAGGGCTTTTTAGAAGATTTCTCTGAAATCCCTCATGTTCTCCCTTTATTGTAAGAAACAAATGCCTGAAGCTGAACAAATAAAATCTTACGTGAATTTTTAATTAAAATTAGGGTAAGAAAGACTCAATGCAAAACAACCTTTACTTTGAACATTTTAACATAAAAAATCCTATTAATAAATCTATTTGGATCATGATAACAAGTGATGCACTCAGCACTGAATAACACAACTATTAAAAAAACAAAAAAGCCTCTACTCAAAGAAAGAGCCCCTGCCTACCACACACACGTGTATTTCCCCTAAGCATCACTTCTAAGATATGCCTCTGGGGAGAAATTTCTCACCAATTTCAGAAAGCTGCAATTTTCCAGCAAACCTGTTGTCAAAAGAAAGAGAACTTTTATATATCTAAGATTTATTTATTCCAGTCTACATTTAACATATTTGTTTGTACACTCTCCTACGAGCTTAAGAATATGCAACAGAGACCCTTCACATATTTAATACAGGTTTCCTTATGGTTAAATGTGATTTTGAGTGTTCAAGTGTACAAATTATCCGTGTGACACTGCAGAGACCCACAGCAGCATGAACAAGGGCCATGACATCTGAGTTAAAAAGGGGGAAAAATCCATTTTCCTCCATTTTTCTGACTTTAATAGACTTGGGTGGCAATTACATCCTGGACAGATGAGGACAATTCCTTGTATTATCCCCCCCAAAAAAAAATCCATATTCATAGCTAAACAAATGCTTGCTAAGACAAAAAAAGAGGAGTCATCTAGTCATTTGTTCCCCCTTTTTTTTTATAATCATGCAAAAAACAGTTTGTATTCTTCTTTCTCCATCTCTGTTACTATAAAGACACCTCACATCTTAACTGCAGAATTCTTTGTTAAAATCTGCAATCTAGCAGTAAAAAACTACTTTCTCTCATTAATAAATTGTATCAAAATTATGTATCAGTCTTAATTCCTGTACAGGAAGGATGTAATAAAAGATAGAGAATATTCATAGCTTGCCTTGTGTGCACCTTGTGCTGACCTTGTTTAGTATGCACACTTTGCATAAAAAGTACCATGTGCATAAAAGTATACTAAGAAAATAAGTTACAGAACTGAAAAAAGAGTTATTTTTATAATAAGCAATATCTGATTTTCCTAATTACCTCCTAGACTAATCTGGTCTTTCTATTATATATAAAGGTTTGAAAGGTCCTTGAATGATGACAGGTTGACCATGAGGCAGCAGTGTGCCCTCGTGGCCAAGAAGGCCAATGGGATCCTGGGGTGCATCAAGAGGAG
>JAWLRI010000115.1:3048808-3108556 GCA_034781795.1 Crypturellus tataupa
CTCTAGGTGGCCCTGCGTGTGCAGGGGGTTGGACTAGGTGACCTCTGGAGGTCCCTTCCAACCTTAGGCATTCTGTGATTCTATGATTCTATGATGATCAGAGACAGAACTTTTGAAATGATAAAATACCTATGTAGTTCACCTCGTAAGTGAAAGGAAGGGATGCCAAATGAAAATTTCCCACTTTTCCCACTTTAGCTTTTCTAAAAAGTTTATTCTGACTGTACCCTGGCCACCTACGTGCCACATTTGTCACAAATTGTTCAGGTTTTATAATACTTCTAAACTTCACAAGTAAGCTGGCTTATTGCAAGAGCAGTAACCCCTTTTTAACTTTGTACTTCATGTAATAAGAGTATTATCTGCAATCTATTTTTGATTGAATTCCAAGTTTTCTGTTATAAGAGCCTTACAAAGCCGAATCATGTATTATCAGCATTCTTCTGACCCTTATTGCCCTTTTATTCTCAAGAACATTCAGTAGAATTTCCCAAATAATTTTATGACATTTAGCAAGTCATCTCAGCTCTCAAGTGAAGGTTTTCAAGAGAGTAGCTGAACAAAAATTGTAATTTAAAGGTTATTACAAAATAAAAAGTGATTACAATATATTAGATTATATAAGAGTATACAAACATTTTATTAGCAACACTATCAAATATCAAGACATAAAATGTTTCAAACTAAAGAAAATTAGAAGAAATATTTGCTGTCCCAGGCTCTCTGCTTCCACACAGGGCTAAAAACTAACTCAAAATGTCTGAAACGGATAGAATGGTTCCTTCTCTCTTTTGTTGATCTTATATTAGTTCCTTATTAGTTTTCCCTCTATCTCCCCTTTAATCTCAAATAAAAGCAATTCTGAGAGGAAGACTATTTGCTCAGAGTAAACTTTGCACCAGAACCTTGGGTTATTCAGGAGCTGAAAGAAATGATGGCTGATAGGAAGTGAAAACAATAGTAATTCATTCAATATATGCTCCAGATCCTCTACACAGCACATTAATATGAACCTTTTAAAATTCAAGCAGTGATTTTGTATGGCTTTTTCTTTCTTGCCTGTGTGAATCACTCCCCTCTCTTGGACTCAGAAAAGAAGGCAATATTATCCATACTTTATGGATGAAGTACAGAAGATGAAGTGTCATGCCACAAATCAAACACGAGTCTTGAGAACAGCTCCTGAACCAAAGTCTGGTACTTCAACCAGATGATAATTTTCTTCTGCCAAGTATTTAAATTTTACCCCGGTGGTTGTGGAGTTCCCATTAGCACAGAATTCATTCCAGCACCTGTCACCAATGCAAGTGAAAGAGATGAGAGTTCACGAAGAGGATCCCATCTGTCTCCTCATTATCATATCTTCCCCTTCCTGAAGGCGGGACTGTGGCTGAAGGAACCTAAATCGGGAGCGGGAGGAAAGAGCAATCAGTGCATTGCAGAGGCCACAGTGTCTTTCATAAAACAATACTGACACACAGCAAGTCCTCATGGTTTTGCTTGCTCTATGTAGACACTAGTACTTTCTGAACCTTGGGATAATAAATATGAAAGACCTGAAGGTAAAGACATCACAGGAGCGGTTTCTGGAGAGCTGCCATGCCATCTTGGCATACACTTACTAAGATTTAAACTAGGTGACAGAAAGGATTAATCTGTATTTCTAATATTTTTTCGTAAACAGTATTTCATTGCTATCCTCATGCGCTGAATTTCACACGTTGCAATTGATTTGCAGTTACTGACTTTGCTTTCCTTGCTTGCATTGACACTGCACATCTTTTAAGGCAACACACTTGCCCTCTCCTTAACCCTTAATGAGAGAACACGGGCTGATTTAACCCACATAAGAATCTCGCACGTATCACAAAGCAGCAGTATAAAACACGGTATTTGAGAGCGAGCCTGATGAAGTGCTGCAAGGCAAGCACAGGCCCCAGCACACACGGCTTCATCGAGATGGGAGGATTGTTCTGAGTGGCAATAGCAGCACCACAGCCACAGGCATCATCCAGCCTGTTTGCTATCCTGCCTCCACAGAAGGGGAATGGTTAGCTGGATGCAAACAACAACTCCTAGAGCACCCCATGCCAGGGGACTACACCTCAGAACTGCTGGGGGAAGATGCTAGTAGATACCTGTTCAGTAAACCCTATTCTGAATTGCCTCTTGATAAAATCTTATACTCAGATAAAATCTGATACTATATAGATAGATACCAAGCATTTCTGCTAGCAAATCATATGTGCTCTATTATGTCCACTTTCTGCTCATTTAAACTGTTCATTAACATTTTTTCTAAAGAGATCCTAGGAACAGGGACACAAAGAAGGAAAAAACTTTCATAACCTTGGTTTGGGAACACCTTTAGCTGTATTGGGGCTACGTTTCTCAAGTATGAAACCTAAGTCTTAGTGTTCTGAAGACTCCTCTTTTCTCCTCTTTCATGAAGAAGAAAAGAAAAAAAAAAGAAAAAAAATCATCAGATAGGCCCAGAGAGTTCATCTTTATTAGAGGAATGGCAGAAGGACCTTGAGCCTGGGATCTGGCAGATTGAAGGCCTACACATGACTCCACTGAAATTAATTTCAAAACTCCTAATGATTTCAATTTGGCCGTGATTTCACCTTGGAATTTGTGAGGAATTCTTGCAAACGGCTCAAGTCGATGCTTCACAGGAGAAGGCTTTTCAAAACAGGACCCATTTATGCCTTGACCACGCTGGCAACAGCTTCTCCTCCTAGCACCAGACACACGTGATACAATCTTATGTATCAATGAGCAAGCTGTAGATCAGAACAGGAAGGTTCTGTGTTCAAGAATTAAATAATCACCATTTCCTGAAAATTCTGTTTCGACATTAAATATCAGTTGGCCATTTGTGCTGAATCAGCAAAATATAGCACAAAGTTAAGCCGTGACAGAAAGAAAGAGTAAATACCTGGTATCAAGATCAAAGGCAAATGGCATGATCTACATGTTATGGCCAGAAATGAAAAGTTGGTCCGAAGTTAATGCAGCAAAAGTCTTTCCAACAGAGGATTTTTTTGCATTTTACAATCTAGTTTTAATATTTGACAATACATTAATAATTCTCACATAACTTACACAGTATGATAGACAGTGCCTTGACTTTGCAGGTGGTCACCCCTCTGATCACTTCCATGCTGAAGCAAGAGCACTAGTGTATATAGATGCTCAGCCACTGGAGTTAATTTGATACTGTAAGCAAAAGATATTTTAAAGTGCTGATTTATAGACTCCCTTAGAAATAAATTACTTGTAAAATGAATCCATATATCCAAAAAAAGGACGATAAAAACAATAATCAGAACTCCAGAACTACAGTGGAGTAAAATCTATGCAAATAAAGTTCACGAGTTTTATGCTGCTTTCATTATCTATAGGCCTGCATGCAATCCTTTGCATATTATGAATTACCAAATAAGCTTTTAAAATGTAACCTCATCATAGCAAGGGGCAGGCAGAGTCAATTTCATCTTTAGTAATATCTGTGCTTGAAACTTGGAGGTCTTTTGGTTTGTTGTTATTTTCATTGCAAGACTTTAAGGTCAGAAAAGACCAGTCTCTCGTCTAACCTGGCTTCCTGTCCGTCACGGGGAGGTAAGTCTCACATCGCAGCCAGATCTCTGTGAAGGGCTCTAAGAGCTGCATTACCATCCTCAAGAAAATGTCAGTGATTGAGCTGCCAGATACGGCAGGAACTCCTGCAGCGGAGGAAGGCACCGAGCGAGCGATGAACTCCCAAATACCACGTACTCTGTGCCACGAAGGGAAGGAAGAAAATTTCCTGTTGATTGGGAGAAATGCTTCAAGGTCCTGCCTTTGTTTATTCCTACAAGCATTCCAAATACAAATAACATTTATATGCAGAGCTCTACGTCATCAGTTTAAGACCACATTTCTCTACTAATACTCCCCTCTACACCCAGCATATTAAGATTTAAAATAAGGCTTGGAAGAATCTAACACAGCAATACAAAAATAATATTGAGCCTCAGCCATAGGGCACCTATGAGAGAGTCAAGCTGAGATGCGACATGTACGTCCAGGGAAGCCGCGACACTGCGCGAGGCCGAAGGCCCCGAGTCCTCCTCGCTGAGGGACGAGGTAACAGGGCTCAGAGGGCACAGTGGGAGCAGTGACACGAGGCCGGGCCAGGAGCTAGCGAGGGGCGTAGGGCGCGGTGGCAGCCCCAGCATGTGCAGGCCCCGTGCAGCTCGTGAGTAAATATTTCATTACATTTCATTAAGTTTATCCTGTACATCCCCTTAGGAATACTGAGTGTCTCTCCGCCAGTACCCAGTCCTCTCTTGCCTACCACACAGTGACACAGTGCAGCATATTTTTAGCTGCAGGAGAGCTAGCTGCTACCTGTATTAAACGAGGAGAACTCATAAACATAATTCTGACAGATTCCTCAGAAAATCCCAGTCTGTCTGGCTCTCCCTAAATTGGTGTGCACTGCATGGCTTCCCGGCATGAGCCTGCTCCATAATAGTCACTGCTGAGTTTAATCTGTTTCAATCAATATTTGTGCCTACATTAGAGTCTAAATAAGGTGAGCTGACAGTTGAAGCCTTCCAGTAGCAGGATACTGTTTTACTACTTGCTATGATGTCTGAGGGTCGTTAGGATCTGAATTACAACAATCTGTTTTTTCTTTGCTCCAACTAATAAATGGGCCTGTGTAAAGATAAGACAAGACTGGTGTTACGTGAACTTTTACAGAAGTTGGTTGTTTTAATATCAGTCTCCACGGACAGGAGGCATTAGATATTCCAAGATCAAAGAGTCCTTTTTATCTAGCAATTAATCATCTTCTCAGCAAATTCACAAATAAGAAGCATGGTTAAAATCTTAATGCAAAGGTATTACAAAATAGGCCTACATATATCCCTTTCTGTTCTCCCCTTACAATCTCAGTGCTGGAAATTGCTTCATCCAGAGGCTTGGTAATACTGATACTGTTTAATACTGTGTTACCTGATCCAGCCTAATCAGCATAGTTTTCTGGTCCCAGATACTCTATCTCTTTCTGGACTGTTCAATATTCAACAGCAGCAACAAGATCAGACCCCTATCAAGATATTATTTGAAATAAGGAAAGTGCACGGATCTGACTGGCTATAAACTGATCTAACTGCTTTGCCTTTCAAAGGAGCAATGCTGATGATTGACCTTTAAAAAGAAAATGGACCCAAATCTCCTCAGATGTTTTCTGTTGCTTTTACCCTTTGCCTGCCCTTCTCCCCAGCAACATTCCCTCCCTACTTAGAATATTCCCTCTTCTCTTTACTCTCTGTTTTTCACTGTTGGATTTCCTCCCTCCTCCTAGTCTGCCTTATTTTCTCATCCACACATTTCTTTGCTAGTGCCTCAGTGTACATGTTTATGTTTTTTATGGTCAAAAAGATCTCTAATTCAATCAAAAAGACTTTTATTTTCCTTCTTTCATCCCTCTGCACATTTTATTCCCTTTTTTCCCCCAATTTCATCTTGTTGTTTTCTTTTTTATATTAATATCTCTCATCTTTCCATCAGAAATCTTTCTATTTCTCCTCCAATCAATCTTTCCTGCCTTAGGACTTTCTTCCTTCCATAAAATCTCCAATCCTTGAAGCCATTTTCCCCTCTCTCTACCCTCAACCTTTGCCTACCAGGACAGTGCAGTAGCAAAGCTGTTGTGGGGTTAAATAAATTCTTCATCAAATTATCAAGAATTCCTATGCACTTGCCAACACTGTCAAGCACAAAAACTTTTCCTCAGTCTATGTAGCAATGAATAGAGATGTTGTTTCCATTGAAGACACCAGATCTCTTCAGACCTGATGATGAAGATACGGAAGACTGGTAAATGGTGGGAAAACAGAAAACTGGCAGCAACATAATGAAAAACAATTTTCTTGCAAATGAGATGAGGCATAAGGACAAAGAGAAATGGGTTTACACCCTGCTCATGGCAGCAAAGCCTGTCCAGTCCTGAGGAGGTTGTTACGCCTCCATCAAAGCTTGGACGGTCTTTGGAGGGATTCTGCAGAGAAGCGAAGGCCAAAGCCAAGCGCTGGGGCAGAGTGTTGCAAGAGTCATCTACGGCTC
Source organism: Crypturellus tataupa (assembly GCA_034781795.1). Classification (NCBI taxonomy): domain Eukaryota; kingdom Metazoa; phylum Chordata; class Aves; order Tinamiformes; family Tinamidae; genus Crypturellus; species Crypturellus tataupa. Next base: position 3,054,929 of record JAWLRI010000115.1, read on the forward strand.
AGAGGTAACTCTGACCCCTTCAGTCTGCCCATGCAGTGTCACCGAGCACTGCCAGGCTGACGGGTGCCACAGATCGGGCTGCAGAACAGATTCCTTCCTGTCTGCAGGTCACACGGGAGCACGGAGAGGAGTGTTGCTAGAAGGGATCTTGTCTAGCGCAGGAGAATGAAGAGCAGCAACAACGCTTGTGTATAAAAAGCAGGAACAACCAAGCAACCGCTGTAGCAAAAGGGCAGCTCAATAGATAGCAGTGAGGTGCTGGGTAACTGTGTCTGTGCCAAGAGAACACATTTTTGCCTCTATTCATCCATATAAAAGGTACCAAGCTGGAAATGGTCTGGACTTGGTTTGCACTTACCAACTTTATCTACCAAATATTAATGAAGATTCCTGTCCTTCAAACAAAATGAGACTTTTCATGGAGAGCATGGTACCCAAGAAGAATAAAGATTACATATTATCTAAAAAATGACAGTAAGGGCTCTTACAAATTCAGAGGAAAAATAATTGCTTTTAGTTATAAATAGTCAAGAGGACTGTTTGATCAGTCCCGGACATATTAGAAGATGAAACTAGAAATGGACTGCAAAAAATATATATTGCTATATACACCCACAGGCAATTGCTCCAATATATCAGGTTAACGCAAAAAACATCATCAACCTGTAAAGTTTCCAGATAGACACAGAAGATTGCTCAAAGGATATCCTGAAATACTGTAATGAAGAATGACAACATCTTCACTGCTAACCTAAAATCTTGCTCCATAAGTTTCCCTCTGAGGAGGAACATGCTTGAAGGGTCTGAGGCAAGGGGACAGTAAGACAAAGCACATGATTTTCTGAGACCAGAGCTAGCTTGTTACATACATGAGGGTGAAATTATCTTTGCAGCAACGAGCGCACAGCAACTGAACATGTCCTTCTCCCAAACTTCCTCAAAGATTCTCTGATTATGAAGTATTTTAACTCTTCAACTCACCAACAGTAGTATTTTCAGGAGCCGAAAGAACTACTTAACATTCAATAGCGTTTTAATCATTTTCACTCTATCTATCTGCCATCCATGCAGCTGCTCCGCTGTTGGATGCTCTATAAGACCGGGATAGGAAGGCTCCCACTCGCACAGACCCAGTGGCTGCATGTTTACTACCCAGGGGAACAGCACAGCAACGGGGCGTTACGGGGACAGGAATGCAGCTGCCTCTACTATGAAACTGGTCAAAATGTTCTGGTACAATTCAGGCCAACAAGATTATTTTTTTTCTCAAAAAAAAAAAAAAAAAAAACTGTATTATTTAGCTCAGGGACTATTTTCCAATAACTTTTGTGACTTTTCTGAATCTGTCTGGTACCTAGTGAGGCTGACGGCATGAACACAGTCTGTTCCACACCACTGACTTACTAGCATAGGAACAGCCTAGTGGCCTATAAATTACGGGGCTGGGGTAGAGAGAATCAATCACAGTAAATGAACATTCAGATCACCTGCCATGCGTGCACGCATTTGGATTTACCATACACAGACTCTCTGAGGAGGTTACAGCATATTCAAAGCCAGCAGTAACAACTGCAATTGTCCCAGTAGGAAGAGCTGTTGGACTGTTTAAAGAAGAAACGAAGTTCAATTAATGACATAAGGAAATGCGAGGTTATTAGAGGCACAGTATTTTGCAACAGGAATAGAGTTGGAAAGACTGCATAAAGATGCACTGAAATGGTCATCATGGACTGATTTGGTTAATGCAAACTATTAATGAAATGTACTTATATGCCATCTTTCATTAGTTTCTGTTTTTCTTTTAAGGGAAGAAATCTTCTAACTCTGGGGTAAAGTGGTAATCTCATGGCAAAAATCTAGGGAAAAAAAAACTGTTGAATGGAGTAGTCTCTTAAAAAAAAGATCATATACTTTATCACTCCACAGCAATTCCATATGATATTTTTCTAATCACCCTTTTATTGCAATAAACTAATCTCTTCTCAGCACCATCTGAAGAGAAATAAGCGCTATGCACACCCCGAGTCGGACTGCTTCCTCCCTCAAGCAAGTCTGGGGGAAGCAGCAGCCCTTGCAACCAAGAATGGAATAAGAAATCAAACAGGATTATTATTTGTATAAATACAGGATCTCTTGTCCTTCTGAAAAAAGAAAAATCATGAAGCAGAGGATCTTCAGCATATGTTTAGTTCAAAATGCATACAAGGTAGGGGCATATGCTGCTTTTAAATACCTATTGAAAAAGTTAATTAAAAATAACACGTAAAAGTACACTTGTCAACTAAATCAGCATTAAAATAGTTTCTAGGAGATAAATAATTTACAGATTTTCACAGTTAACAATCTCCTTTCTGGAAATAAACTTCACAGTTTACTATAAAATGATCAAAGAGGGATTAGGTAGCTATTCAATTTACTGGAAAAAATGTTACAATATATCATTGAGATTGAGAAAATGACTAAGGAGCTGAATATATTAGAGTAGATATAATGAATCTAAACAGTGATAGAAATTCACTGGGTATGGAATCATTAATGTTAATTTTATGAATATTGAAATCACTAAGGGGAACAAATTTGCTGGCATTAAAGCTGATAACAGCTAAATAGTCCAAAAGATTGCATTTCTGAAAAGTTTAATAGATGCATTTTTACCTCTGAATTTGGAGATTCTTCACAACACATGACACACAGAGCATAACATAGGCAAGTTCGCTTTCTACAGTTTTTTCTGCACAGTAAAAACAGCTCCAGCAGCACTCCGTATCCTCTGGCGGCAGCGTGCGAGCAAGACGAGGTTGTGAGGTGCTCCTGAAGTCCTGAAGGTGGGTGTCACTTAGGAAGTGCAAAGGAGCTACTAAGAACAGTGGAAAATTCCTCTGTCAGTGGAAATCTCTGGCATTTTAGGATTTTTCTCTAATCCCAGGCTTGTTGGCAGAACTGGGCTCTTCTTCGGGTAGAAGACATGACGGGAACATTTCATGAGGGCAGCTTCACCTGTATTTATACCGCCTGATGTGCTGTGTACAATGCAGATGTCTGAGGAGTAATCTAGGCAAAGGTTTCTATAAAAGAAAGACTTTGCTGTGGAACTTCTGCTGCATGGGAGTAACAAGGTTCTATTTTAAATTATTGCAATTTATTATGAAAAATTCTGCGCAGTCTTTAACTTTGCCTCAGGACATGGTCTTATCTGCAACCGTATCTGAACCCTGCAAGTGATTCCAGGAAGATTTGGGAAAGCCAAAGGATGCATGTGGGCTTGCTGCATGCACACAACCCAGCTGGGGTGCGAGCTAGTTGCGCTGAAGCAGCAGGGTAACATTCAGATAGGCAAGAATTAAAATCCATTCCACTTCCTTACAGCAAATTTAGTGTTGCCTGCTGAAACAACAGCTATGTTGGCCAGTAAGAATCATCTCTCTCTTCTCCCTCTTTTACTCTTCTCCAGCTCAGAAGATAATCCACATCAAGAACTTTTGTGTGCAAGCAATTCACAATAGGTCTTTTACATCTTCAGTTTCAATATTACTTTGGAAGTTCTTTTTCATCGACACATTCTTTTCTTTCAGACGTGCATCTTGACAATAACTGGCCACAGTAACACTGTCTCACGCTCTGAAAAGTGTTTTTCTCTCCAATTGTCTCTTGCTTCTTTAGGAGGAATGTAATTTCTAGAATAGGTGATCACTAAAATCCTGTTTGTCACGGTGAAGGAAATTTGCTTCTTGATTATGTAAATAGAAAGGAAGCTATATCAAATTTATTAATATGTATTCAAGACATACTTGACAACCCATCTTACCCTGAGAAAATGATTACTTGAGAATCTCAGAGATCATAAAAAACAGATTTCCAGCTCTATGTTGAAAGCTGAAAACATGAAATAAGCACAACAAAGATGCAGAACCTGAAAACATTATACATGTAAACTAATATCTATTTAAGAATGTGTGAATCAGGAGTCTTGTCTGCCTCACTTCAAAATGACAACTAGAAATCTATCGCATTAGAATAAGCTTCAGAAGGCACAAATCTCCCTGCCAATGTAAAAAAGACCTTGCCCATAGGGGAAACTGCTCCTCACCTCCCCTGTGATTTCAGGACAGGCCCCACAGTGACACTGCCAGCTCTTTATTTAACTTTTTGTTACAAGAGCTGCCGTCATCTGTGATCTGAAAATACTGCAGGAATGAAGAATCGGATTTCTGATCACGAGTCCAAACTTTTTAATACGGTTTGCAGATGAATGGTTTGGACCAATCTCCTAATATTTGCTTGACATTCACATTTATGAACTGATTTTCTAGAGAAATCTATTCCCAGTTTCCATAATGCAATTCCCTCCATCAGCTCTAATCACCTTTTGTCTCTCATCCCAAATAAGTCTTTGCTGTATCCATTTACTGCCATTAGCAAGCAAGAAAGAGAAAATCCTGTCCTAAAGAAAAAATCTTCTGAACTGAGATATTTGAAAACTGCTTTTCTATTTAATCCTTTTTAAGCTGTTATCACTCAACAGTATGAAATGTACTAAAGCTGAAAGGAATGTCCACCAAAATGCGTCTAAAAACCTGAAAGTTTCTTTTTAAAACTTAATTTTAATTTCTAAATTTATAACATTAAAGTGTCTACCCACTTCCATTTTCTTTCTACTTGAAGACAAATGTGGGAGCAGAATAATTAGTTTCTATTGTAATGAACTGTAAAATTTATAGTAGATTATTAAACTGAGAAGCATAGAACAATATTATCATTAAGGATTTATAGGTTATAAAATTCAAATTATATATATTTCATAAATTTTCTGTAATCTTCATAGCTATTATGACTTTCCCAAATATCCTTCATGTTTCCTACTTCCATCTGGCCTACTCTCACTGTTTAAGAAAATCTTGCAAAAGTTGCACAAAATTAGTCAAATAGAGTCTTTTGGTGGATCACAAGTAACAGATATGCTCTTCTGGGGCAATCAGTATGTTTTTTTGGAGCTTTCTAAAGTGCAATTTTATGAGAACTGCAACTCAGCAGCGCATCTGTCCTAGCTACAGTATGTTTGTAAAATGTCTTATTTAAGCTATGTCCTTTATAGTACTTAAAATTATAACAATCTCTTAGATGCCAAGGGTAATTGGGCTCCGCACCAGGGGCTCTGAGGCCACTCTGGGCAGCCCCCTGCCCAAGTGACCCGTGTACTTCCAATGACCTCCTAAACCACCGCACTTATCGCTCACCTGTCCCTACTGAGGACCTTTGCTCACAGAAACCTACCAGATCAGGAGTCTCGGAAGAGCAGGAAAATAAAACTAAACAACAAAATCACTTCAGGTATTTTGGAGGTTTTCCCCTTTTTTTTTTTTTCTTGAATTTATGACTCTTAAAAACACTCACAGTTTTGAGGGAAGAGGCTGCTAGAAAAATAAAGCATGCAAAATTGAGAAAAACCTGTGAAATACTAAGAAGAATAAATCAAGACTTCAGTGTCGGAGTCACTATTTCATTACTCGGATGCAGTAGTCTAGGCAAAAAAAAGATGAAATATGTCAATAGAAAAAAGAGGTTATTGAAGTTTACTGAGAAACCTCAGTCCCCATGACTTGTGCTTTGTAATATTTGTAATTGCCTTGCAAAAGCCTTGTGCTTCTGTACCTGACTCTCAGCATTTTTGATCAGCATATCTAAGCATACTAGTGCAGTACTTCAGTTTTCTTGCTGTACTTCACCAGTGTAAGGCTAAAGCACCACTACACTGGCTCAGTCCCAGAGCAGCTACTTGCTTAGGCAAATAAAATAGAGCATTGAGAGAATATTATTTATAATGGGAGAGTTGGAAGAAATTAAAGTCTTCGTAGAGCAACATCTAAAATACCTTGATGGCAGAAAGAGTGGGTCTCACCAGTCGGAGTGACTGCTCATAAGTTAGATCCCACAGGGCTGAAGGTAGTTTCAGTTGTCTGATTTTTGGTGTAGGAGAAGAGAACATACATGAGTTCATATTTTTAAGAACAGTATTATCATTAGTTTATCCTCTTAAAAGAAATCATCTTCATAACATAAAATAATGGCTAACCTGAGAGGCCAAGTGTTAACAACAGCACAAGATAATGCAAACTAAAGTCAAGCCCTAATTCCAGGGTATCTCATCACTACCACAATCAGGGTGCCATATTAGAGCTAAGATTCATTTTAATCTAATTTATTTCAGCAAACATTCTCCATTTCACTGTTTCCAGCACACACTTCTGTAGAGGGAATAGAGTGAGTGAACTATAATCAATCTACATGATCAGTTCATACCCTAAAACACGACCTTAAATGTTTGTCATCTCATTTTGTACAACGCAGTCTTAAAGATGGATAACCCCTTATTACATCACCTTCCTAATGAAGGAGAGTTGTTTTCTTTGGTGTGGAGGCTAACAAAATTACTCCAAACTTCATTTCCTGCTCACAGTGAAATCCTAACAAGAATTCTCTTACAAAAATCACAAATTTTTTTAATCTTTTCAAATCACTTTGCTACTACATTTTATCCAAATCAGCTTTTCATGTTCAATTTCAGGGAAAAAATATTTAAAAACAGTTTTTATTTAAACAAGAAACTCATGCAAAGAATAAATAAATAGTCAAACTAGTTTGTTAACAAACTTAAAGCTCTTCTTTTTTAACTTGTCAAAAACAGAAAAAAATAACTAGTTATTTACCTGTTCATGAATCCTTAACCTTTCTCCCTCAACCTAGGTCTGTCCCACGTTTTCAACAACTGTCTCAGATTTAACAATTTACAGACCAGAGAGGAGCCTTAGAAATTCTCCTTCATTTTCAAAGGCATCCACAGTCGCAGGAGAAACAGACACTGTAAGAACGGGCAGGATCTCCACACCTTGCAGCCTCAGTGTTTTGGCATGATTGAGAGGAGCAACAGGATTATGAAGATGCAGCCCCAAGATGATCTTGCTACTTATCTAAATATCATAGCAGTTAATGACTGATTTCTACCCACACATTTTTCTGAAACAAGGTTTCTGTAATGGCTTGCAGTTTTTATTCAGCATTCCTTGTTTTGCTTCTCATCCGACTAACACGTTCAAGGAGAATGACCTCAGTATCATTTTTGAATGATGTCTTTTCTAGGCCTTACTGGCAAGTCCTACAAATCAACAAATTTCATCTGTAAAACTAAATGCATTTTCAAGTATCTCTTCTGTGAAGAGTTGAGACAGCAGCTAGAGAACACATTTTGAAAGTCCTTGTAGCAACTCCTTTCCAAATAAGCTTTGGTTATCCCATAAGATTTTCACCCCGATAGTAATCTCTCAATCTCACAAGGGAATATGTTGCTTATTTCTTGGAAATTAATATTTTATAGCTTATATTGTGCATTGCTACTTCTCAAGCTGCACTCTAGATGAAAGAGGTGCACTTCTTATTTCCAAGAACAGTAGTTTTTATTCAGATTGTGTGGGAAACAAGAAAAAAAGTCATAAAACGAGCAAATGCCTAGTAAAGAAGATGATAGGTTTACAAGAAATATAAAAGTGAAAATTTTATAACTTTGAATCTTGCTCCTTGCCTCTATTTCTTTTCTTAAGGGTGCACTTAAAAAAAAGTTCACAAAATCAACATTCCACCAACTGCATTTCCAAATACAGTAACAGACTTTCGAAAAAATATATATATATAAAAAAACCCACCAGCAACAAAAAATAAACAACACATAATTTGGCAGATATTCCAGCAGATATATCTTTCAAACAGGACACACTAAGTGTAACTGCAGTTTTATTCTAATTGTTGGACAACAAATTTTACAGTGGAAACTGGAAATACTACATTTCAGATGAAAACACAACCTCTGTCCCAATGAAAGCAGCAAGGTTTTGGAAAGAAAAACCTATTCACAAGTATCAGAGGTAAGCAGCACTGGCATAGATCAGCAGCAGCACAGCGTTTGCAGAAAACATAACAGGGTTAAGAATTATTTTTTTCCTGCCCTAGTGGTTCTGAAAAATATTCTAGAGATTTTTATCATTGGGTTTACATCATTGTTGCCAAATCTGTCCTATATTTTATCATATTGTATCTTTTTTTTTGGAGTGATTTTTGTTTAATATGTATCCAGAATAAACATTGTGTGCAAAGCTGTAGTGGGTTTTGATTGTCAATAGATGCTGCGAATAATCTAACAAGCACCCTCATGATGTTTCTTGCTGTAGGCAAAGCATTCATTTTCTTCTGCTTAAAAGTAATGATTTTTTTATTATTTGTTTTTTACAACAATTTAGGAAAATACTGAAAGGAATGCGACTAGCCTCGTCAGTCTAGTGTGTTCTGAAGCAGACAATGCAACAATTCACTGCAGCTCCCATTCCATCAAAACGAAGCTATGCCAGACTCTTGGCCACCATGGACTGCAAATTCTAATAAATGTTAAAAAAATCTTCTGAGATTTTTGACTATTACAAAAGTCTTCAGTGAGGAAAATTCCCTACACAGAAATATGTAAAAGATTTCAGCTACTTAATTAACATTATTGTTCTAATTAAAAGTTACAGAGAACCCTATTTATGATATCTTTCTTCCATGTGATACGCCCTTTCCCTCCTAAAATACCGCGTCAAACACAGATTTTGTGTTAGTTTTCTGAGCACTTTGTTAGATTTTGCCCAACATATGACAAAACAAGTCACATTTGTTCTGAAGAAATATTAATTGTAGACAATACAATCTATGAATATGTGAATTATTTCAAAATCTTGAGAGCGCAAAAGGGGAGAAAAATTTCAGTGCCCCAAACTGCGTGGTTCTTTAGAGAGGCAGAAGCAATAAATTATAATGTCTACAGTTTCAAAACCCATGCACAGATTTAGCTATACAACTCTCATTGATGTAAAACCATAAAGTCACCTAGAAGTATTTGAAAATGCAGAACTATAACTTCAGACCAAAGCACAGTAATCCTGTTTTCAAAGTTCACTGATAACAGCTGCAGCCCTTTGAATTTGCCTTGAGTTTCAGCCTGAAGATCTACAAAAAGATATCTATCTGCAAAAAACTCTACTCCAGAAATGTCAAACGCAAACAGACTTTGAAGGAGTTAAATAACTGTTTCTAGAGGAGCAATGATCAATTTTAAGCTTATTTGTCATCGTAGTTTGATTTCAAGACACCGAACAGAGACCTCGGCACAAAGCAGTACCAGGCAGCGCTGCGGGGGCTGCAGCGGGGTCGGGGTCAATGTCTATACGTTGGGGTGACGTATGGGCATGCACAAACATATAGTGCGTGCACAGGGTGCCTGTCACCACACACAGCTAGTGCCTGGGACAACCAAGGGAAACAGGGAGAAGTGGAGAGAGTTGTTTTCATCTAAAAAGCAGCAGGACAGGGGAAAACAGCTCCTTAAAGAAGAGCTTTTCATCTCACAGGGGAGACTTAGACGCTTCTCCATTTCCATACGTGAATATCTCAATTCCATCTAGAGACAGAACTGAGAGAGGAGCAGCTTGATTTCCACACATACCACAGATGCTGAGCAGGGGCACCTCTCACGGCCTCTCTTTTTATTTTTAAATTATTTAATAAGAAAAGGGATTCTACAAATACATATGGTTATTGCTATTAAAAAAAAAGCATTCTGTGCTAATCAATGTTGCATAACATCCACCTCACACAGGAGGTAAAACATTCCCTTTTTATAAATAAAAAAATAAAAAAAATCAATTGCAGAGCAATGATTTCTTGTGCATATATTATTTCAAATCAGATAGACATGAATTCCCCATTCATTGTATTTAATGGAAATTTATAGTATGTCAAATGGCTCTTTCCCTGGACTAAACCCATTTCTCCTTGTAAGTGGTTCTTCAAGAAGAGAGAGAAAAAAAAGTCTTTATTTTTTTTTCCAGGTCAGCTGACCCCAGCTCAGACTAAGCTGGCACTGGGCACCCAGACCACTCGCGGTCCCTTGGACTCCTAGCTCAGATGCAGCGCTGCTAGTAACGGAGCACCCATCTCATCAAACGGGCAAGCGACATCCCTCCTGAAGAGGAGAACTGAACCACTGTCAGAATACCCAGCTAAGGCTGTTAGGGCAGTACAGCTCTTTGCACTGAGTGAGGAATACCAAATACATTTTTTTTTTATTCAAATCTTCCAAGCTCATACAAAAGACCACTTTGTCCAAGGCAAAAAGCAGGACACATTTTTCAATTGAGAAATGACTGATGATTGTTAGATATTTTGTACTAGATGAAATCTAATCCATAACATCTAGTCTCCCCTGTGAGGAACAAGGAGGATCTTTCTCACGGCCCCTGAGAGACTTTATGGATTGAATATAGCTTTTTAAAGAAATTACATTGCAGAACTTCGTTTCTATGATAAGAAATTTCAGTTCTTATGTAGCTTCCACAAACGTATCAAAGGTAAATATGGTCTGCATATTTAGACCCGTAGAATAGGTATAAAGCAAAAAGGCATGGAAGTGATCTTAAAAATATAAAAGCCTGGCTGCAACAATCTAGTGTTTATCCTTTGCAGTGTTAGTATTTTATTTTCCAGGTAAAAGCCCCAGTTCTCCAATGAATACGATTACAGAAGTATCATTGCACTACACCCCGATTTAATTTCAGGCATTTGAAATAATGATACCATAAAATGATCTGGAGTTTTGTTGTGTACATCGCAAAACACTTTCTAGATCCTTAATGTTCAGGCTTAAAATTGTTTCATTCTTGAGCTGACGGTGCACACTGTGAAACTCGCAGTTTCTCCCTTTTCTTTCATTCTTTTTTCAGCAGCTACATCTCCACATTCTGTGTTGTTTTATCTTACCAGTGCAGGATGCCCCTATACAAGTGACACCGTAGGGGAAGGATGGGGTTTTGCCCGCGATGGCCAGGAGTGCTCAGCAGAGCTCGAGCTCCGCGTTTCGGAGCAGGGGACAGTCCTGCACGTTCAGCATGCTGAACATGTGCGCCATCAAATCTACTGCCTGTCGCCACAGTCCCCCGGACTGGATAAATTATATCACACAGTTGGGTAGTACAAAGGTAATTCTGTTGCCATATGTTGTGCCAAAGAGCTCATGTGGTGACAGGGTGCATTATAGATGATGCTTTCGTATGTGATGCCCGCTCTCTCCCTCATCTGTGACTGCCTCCTTAAAGATATTGAACCAACTCAAATAAAAACAGCTAATCCAACCTGCTGGATATCCAAATTCTCCTTAAAAAATAAAATGAATGTGCATGTAAGAGAGAGAAAGAGAGAAAGCCCGGTAATTCCTCAGATTTTGGAACTAATTTACACTGTCCCAGTAACACTCAGAATTCCTGTGGATTCCAGCCCCAGTCTTAAGCAAATAAGTAAGGGGAAAATGGAGTCAAGAATATTATGACCAGCTTCAGAATTTTCTTTACAAATGCTCTGCAGTGTTTTTGCATTTCCTTGGTTGGATGATTTCAAATGTTGGCACTGCTGGCAGCTGAGACATGGAGAAAAGAAATATCACAGAGCATGGAAATAAAACAGGGGACTAAATAGAGCACCTCAGACCATGTTAAGAGATTTTTCTTACCTGTTTAATTTATTACATGATTTCAGTATTTAGCAAGTGTGAATTCAAATATATGAAATATCATTTCAAATATTCAAATATATTATTCAAATATAATATCCCCTAAATTATTTCACCCAGCAGCATCCAGTTCAGTTCAGGAATAATCAAAAGTCACTGCAAGAGCTGGGCAGTGGAGAGAAGGGATGTCTGTCTGGAAACCTGTTCCTGGAAAGGAAATTACCAGCTCACAAAATTTGCCTCAGTAAGTGTATGGAGTTCATCTTACGGAACCTAAATCAAGGTAGCTATATTTTAGGCATAAGAAATGATATGCAAGAGGGAAAAAACACATATTCTTGAAGATTTAAACAAGATTCCCCTTCAACCACATTTAGCCACATATGCTCATGGTCCATTTCCCTCAATAATTTTGTTCAAACTCCTGGAAGTGAGAGAGGACCTGACATCCAGAGGGCAATATGCACTTGTGCCTCCTGCCAGGCTCTAGAAAATTGGCTACACAAGAACATTTGGGGCCAAAGAGTAAGATTTTTTTTTTTTAATTGGAGATCTGTTCAGGAAAATGGTGTCACAATCACACTGTTTTCTCTCCCATCCATCCATCCAGATGGAGAACGGGATCTGCTTTCAGGAGTGGTGAGGGAGCACGAGCCCCAGCCCAGGCTCTGCTGCTCACAGAGCGGAGTCGAGGGGCCCTCACACACACACAGCCCAGGCCGGGCCGGACACCTTCGCTCTTCCCTCTCTCCAGGAGCTCAGGGATTTGCTACGCCACAGGCAGTCTCCAATCGTCACCCCAATTTCAAGGTTACTGGAACATACTCCTTTTGATTTAGGCCTTTTGCCTTCAGCTAAAATAGAGTTTACTATAATTATCCTCATTATAACAGCCATAATTTTGGGCTCCCATGGGCTATAAGGGTATAGCAAGGATGGAAGAAAATTTTACTTCCAGTGACCTCTAAATTAGTGCAAGCTTATTTCACTGGAAGTGGGTACAAAATAGGAGGAATTCTTTGCTTTCCACTTGCTTCTGAAATGTATGGAAGAAACTTTATGGGTGGGTATGTGAGTCTGCCATCCGGACATCTCCATCCATAAACGTAACCAATGGAGGTAACCAATGAAATTCCTATTGTAAATTCTATAGCAATTCCTACAGTAAAAGCTATAGAAAGTTCAAGACAAAAGCAGATAAAATAAAAAAACAGAATTAACTAAGAAGCACAGGTAATGGCAGTATGAAGACCAGGAAGGTAAGAACATTTCACAATATGTTCACTTAATGTTACGCTTATGACAGATTGACATATACCTATCAACTAACCTTCCACTCAGTCATTTAATATGAATATTTACTATCTGGTACCGGGACAGAGGTTGCTACTCTTACTTCACATATTCCATCAAGACCCGTCGGACCACCCAGTGTTAAGAAAATGCTGTAAGTGAAATCTGATAGGATTTGTTATTTCAGTATTTCTCTTTTTCATTTTAGCATGCCCTACTAGTTGGCAATTACTTCCTACTGTACAATCTATTAAATATTCATGTCAGATATCATTTGCATAGTGAAGCTTTTCTCTGATAAAAAATATGTTATTCGTTCACTGCTTAGAAGATTGACCTAAGGTCCCTACTTTAAACACACAGTTATATTGATTGTGAAAATACACTAGGAAAATTATGTAGTTTATATGCATGCATTACTTCTACTGAGTCATTCTGAAGCTTATAATTTAAGCCTCAGTGTTTCAGGTAAAATGAAATTGCTTCACTAAGTAAGGCTGCTTTGATTTCAGCTTTGCTCCCAGCTTTGCCAGGCAAGCAGAAAATCTTCGTAGCAGGAAAGGTCCCGTTCATCCACAATGTATGGCCATGCATTGATAAAGCCGCCCGCATGCAGAGCACACCACGCTGCTACCCAAAGATTGTTTTACAACCCCCCCTTTTTATCTTATGTAAATAATCCTATATCCTATCCTAGCGGAAGATCATCATAAATGAACAATGAATTTGGACTCCCAAAGCCCTGCTGGGACTACTGCTTTAAGCATAGGATACAGAGGACAAAGAAAACTCAGGGGCTTCCTTCAAACAGGAATGAAATTCCCAAACCAAAGCAAAAGAACCCCAAGCAACAGCAGAAAGATGATTAACAGGATTTAAACAAAATAGGTATTTGTTTCTCCTGGGTATCTCCTGGAGGAAGGAACTCTGGAGCAGCCCAATTTTTAAAATCTTATCTGCATATTTCTTTTCCATCCCTGCTACTGTACGGAACACTTTAAGAGCCTAAATAGAAAACAAAAACAACAAAACCAACCAAGAGGCGGATTCGGTGACCTGCTCTTTGTCTCCGCTTTGCTATTTCCTCACACGCAGGCACCCGCCCTCCGGCCCAGCTGCTCTCCACCCCTTACTCCTCTCGCTCTCAAGCCCTTCCCGCTCCTCCCTGCCCACCCCAGCGACGCCCTCTCCTTTTCCAGACACCCTCGTCTGTGCCATGGTGCTTCTTCCTGAAATGCCACAGCAATGAAGGAAAAATAAAGTTCAGCAGCCAGAGGAATGACATTACCCTGGCAGGGTGGCTCGTGATGACAGGAAATCCATGTCGCTATGAGACCCGTTCACCTCTCCCAGGCCGCTAACTTATAGCAGATTTTTAGGTCACTTACAGGCCTTTCACGGCTGTGTTCAGCTTAGCCTGCAAATGTGATTTCATTTCAGGACTTACAGGTCCTGAAATTGCAGGTGCAATTAAAACATGCAGCTAACAATATACTTGAAGAATAGACTTGCTTCTAAAACCTTGGAATGGGCTTAATAGGATTCCTCCACGGCCAGAATAAAAAGCTGGGTTATAGTATTCTGCTAAGTCCTAAGGCCAGAAACAAGTTCACTGAAAAGAATTGCAGCTGGTAGCCCGAGGTGTACAATACTGCACACGTTAGCTCGATGAATACACTGTATTTTACCTGATGTCCTCACCCCGTTCAATACAGAAAGGGAAAAGTGTAGCCTCGGTGCAACCTGTAGCAAATCCCTGCTGTGCTCCTCGAGCTGCAGATCTCACCCCGGGACTCCTGGGCTGCTGGGGCTCCCGGCCCTCTTTGCCTTGCATTCATCAGCTGCAAAGCACCAGGCCAAGAAGGAAGCTCAGATGCAGCACTTTTTTTTCGGTTTTGCTTCCCTCTCTCCAAATTGAGCCCTTTTCAGCTCTACTATCAAATAAATCTTTGTTTGTACCTATATCCCTTTGTTTTCCCTTTCCCTTAGTGACTATTTCATTTCTCTAAAAAGATGAATAACCTGGGGAACAAGTAGCCAAATTTCAGTCTGTCTCTGTAAATGCAGGCAGCACACTCAGGACTGGCCATCATTCGTACTCGCTACCAAGGGTAGAAGGTCAAGTGCTGTTTACTGGACTGGAACACAGACGCAGAGGCTCTCGAAGGCCTGTGCAGCGCAATGGATATAAGAATAACAAGCTCCAAGAGCCTTTGTCCACTGACTTATTTTGCTGTATGTTAAAGGTTTATAATACTGACTTCTAAATTTTGTTTCTACACTTTTTTTTTTCTTTTTTACTGAAAAGAAAGCAGAAGAAAATAAAGCAGCCTGTATTTTCAATTAGAATTTGGCAGAATTATAAAAATATTACAGTTTCTTTATGTAGCAACACAGCGAATTTAGTTGGTGGAGGCTGCCGACAATCATAAATCCAGCCAGAGGATTCTGTGGAATCACTGTGACGAACCAGGCAACCTGAACTCAGGATGCTCTTTCCCTAAGATTTCCCTGTATTCCAAAGGAAGACATGTCTCAAAGACCAGAGGTTTATGCAGCTTTATTAAATCAGTAGCACTAGGCAAATCCCAATTTATGTGACAGTTTACTCATTTGCAAATTTAGACCAACAAATTATATAATATTATTTCTATCTATTTAACAGAATTATATTCTGATATTTTAACTCTCTTGTCCCACTAGAGCAAAGCACATACTTTTTTGAATCTCCCTCTAAGGAACCAGATGCAGTGGTTCCTCAGTGTGGAAAAATCATCCTGTCCTCTAAAATGAGCATGGAATTTCCAATAAGTGAAAATGGTTCTGTACAAACAAATCAATTTTTATTACCTTTTTCATAGCATCCAGAAATATTTGAGAACAAAAACGATGTTACTTTTTGTACAGATTTTCACTCTCTGCCAGATTAAGACTCTTTTCTCCAGAAATTATTTATTAAAATGATTCAGCAGAAATGTTTCCTCAATGTGGTCATTCAACAAAAAGATTTGTAAGGCCTCTTTACCCTAGAGCTAGAATATTATTTCTTCAATGTTTCTCCAGCTGGATCCAAGCCTTTTGCCTCCATGTACATTTTTACAGTGAGGATGGATGTTTCTGCAAGATAAGAAGGCACCCCGAGAACATATTTTAGAAATAAATCTGCAAGAACAATTCACATCTCATGCCAGTGAAAATCAAGAGTAATTCTACTGTTGTCTCTGAAATCATTCTAGTGTAAAGAATTAATATATATAAATTAAGTAAATATATATATAGTTTATAGCTTATAGCTATATATATATATTTATATTTATATATATGTATAGCTATACAAATAATTCATTAGTGTAGCTTGTGACAGGCCTGTCTGTCTGACCACTGAACAATTAAAGATAATGATACAAGGATTTGCAGTCAGATGTTTCTGGAAAACATACCATCCTCTAAGATGAGAAAACAATATTCTTGAGTAACTCAATTATTCCACAATTACAGCTGAATCCATTCCATATAGACTTTTTGGCATCGCCAGTCTCGCCTTGTTACAGTAACTCATAAACTAGCCTGGCAATAACAGCCTTAACAACAAAGTTTGAGCACACTCCAGGCACGGGGCAAGGGACAATTTCTACCAGAAACATTAGACATACATTTTACTGTTACTTAATATTGCATATAAGAGATATACATATATAGAGAGAGATTTCACTTTAGATTTTCCTTGGAGAAAACTCATAGGCTCTAGAATCATTAACGAAATGTCCACTAACTGCATTAGGGAATACATCATCATTTTGACTTCCCCAAAAAGCACAAAAGTCATAAAAAGAGTAATATAGTATTCTTATTTATGCTCTGCCAAGAGAATAATGTAGAATTGTAATACAACTGCACACAAACAGAAAACACCACAAGGCAATATATTATCAGGCCATTTGGAGCCTTCCCGGAAAACCTCCTTCAGTGTTAGATGAGAAAACCCTCATCAGAGTCTTTGATGGGAGGTTATGGGAAACAGCACCGAGCACCCCACGGCCTCCGCAGCCTTCGCGGGGATTCAGCAAGGGTGACTCAGAGCCAGCACCAGCACAAGCCAGTGACCGTCTCGCCTTCATCTCCAGAGCAGGAACAGAATAACAGTAGCCTCGAACGGGGGCTTGACAAAGCCAGAAGGGACCCCTTTCACAAAGCATTAAAAAAAAAAAAGGATAAATCTGACCACCTGGAAAGTTATTACCTATTTGCTTGAAACTGATGTTCCGAAAGGAAAGCTCTTTGTCTCAGGTGGACTCCTTTAATTAAAAAACACATTAACTATATGACTAAAACGTGCTTATTAAAAATTCTGTGGTACCGTATAAATCAGGGTCCTTTTTAACTTTCCAAAAGCAGTGATGTTACTGATGAAAGAGCTATAACATATTACCTTACATGCAGGGAGCTCTTAGCAATCTGGTTTCCGTACCGCTGACGTGCTGCTGCAGGGTGAGGAGCAGCCTGCGCTCCCTCATGCTGGATCCTGCAGCTGCAGGGACCCCGTCCCACCACAATCAGCTCTGGAGTAGAAACACACATAAAAAACAGGAGACAACTGAGTTATTTAACAGGGAACATGGAATTTGGGTCTCTCTTTAGGGCCTTCGCCTGCAGGTAGTGCCAGGGAGGACGCCGTGCTCTTCCCCCGGCTGTTTGGGCTGCGGCCGGTCGCGTTATCCCCACACGCGGAGCGGCAGCACCAGCTCACACGCAGGCCCCGCCGCGTGAGGAGGAAGCGACACCGTTTTGTAGGGAACTCCGCGGTTGGCCTGAGGTATAAAACCGAGGGGACTGTTAATTATCGCGACGGGTTTGTTTTGCACCCGCTGCTCGAGGAGGGGTTCATCAATTCTGCACATAGGAGGTTCGGAAACTGCCCTCCTCACTGGGGAGCGGTTAGTGCAACTAGACAAACACAGATGCTTCCCAGCCATCCCTAAACGCTCCTGTGTTCAAAGATCCACATTTTTCAAACCGGTGATGCTATGCAGCGCTTGCTGGTAGCATAGAGCTTGCCTTCAGCAGCACGTTATGTTGAGGTGTAATTGAAAATTATGGGCATCTCCAGGATTTTGCTCTTCTATGGAACTCAAGTCATTTCTAAACAAAAGGTTGGAAATTTTAAAAGGAATTATGTGCTTTTAAAGGATCAGTGTTGACTGAAAAAAAAAAGGAATACGTGGCAGGGGAGAGAGAAGAGTATTTTGTTTCCATTCATTTCTCTCTATAACTACTACCCAAACTTCTACAATTTTACTGCACAGGTTATAATTATCATTCCTTATCTTTGCAGAGGCATTCTCATCAACATTTACCTTTAGATAACTCTATTCTTATACCTGTTTGTGACCAAGTTATTTTCAGAGATCCTTGAGATGTCAAGAAAATAAAATCCTGCCAAATTTTTCCTTTGACCAGCTGAAGCTTTAAAGAAATTTTATGGTAACACTGAGGAGTTGCCATTCTTGGCTATGCAGAAGGCAATATAAATTAAATAATTTAGCTAGGAGCACTCAAAAGCATGCACATAACATTTTTCTGTATCTCAGGGATTTTTGTCTAAATTTATTAGGACATCTGGCAATAAAAAAAAAATCAACAGATGCACAAGTAGAGGCAAGTAAATGTTCCTTCAGAGTCGGGTTATTAAACCAAACCCTAAAGAAGTCCATAAGAAAAATCATTTAATTTGGCTAGTCTAAAGGAGGTTGTGGGTCAGGACAATCTCTTTGCCCGTAAGCACTATCCCTACTGCAAGCTTAGAGGGGTCATGTATCAGGCTTTCCATCTGTCTTCACATGGAATTCTAACTGCCTGTTCCACTTTTAAGAAAAACAAAGACGCAAACAAACAAAAAACACCATTTCATGGGGACTTCCTTTACATTATAATCTCGAATGACTTTCTCTGACTTTGAAGATTGCAGTGGGCATATCAGGTAAGCCTGAATATTGTGAAAGAAGTGGTACATATGGTGCTGAGTGGCAAATTATTGAGAATTAAAATCACTTCTAAACCACAGCCACCACAGAACAGTAAAAGTTCTGCATTTCTATGACATTCAAGTTGACTTTTCCTTCTGTGATGAAAAAGATCTTTAGCTTTCTTGTCATGGCTTTTTTCCCCACCTTCCTATAAGGTACCATTAGTCATCTCTAATTGTAACTAGACACTAGATAATAATAACAGCTGCTCTGATGCAGTAGGAATTTGTTTGTAATTTAACTGGGACTTTGTGATCTTTATTCACTTTCAACTCTTATTCATCGCGTTTCCTCAGCTAACACCAAAGAAATCAAATGACTCTTTGGGGATATATTTTGTAGGTCAGATTTTTCTCATCAAAATGTAATCATCTGAACGTAACGTTAAGAATAAACAGATGAAATAACTGCTAAAACCTACATCTGAAGAGAGAGATGAATAGCGGAACCTGAGTCAGGGTCAACCCTTTTTATTCAGTTTTTCAAAAATTTCTTTCTTGATCAAAGCTGTTCATTCATTATTACCTATGCTTTAAAGTACAACCAGGTATTTCTGATTTGTGAGTTCATTCACTGCCTATGCACTACCCGATGTGACACAGTGGCAGGAATTTGTAACTTATTTACCTCATTCTGTTAAAAGATATTAATTGTATCTGCATTGATTTTTCTCTCCTTTTAATAGTTCTCACTTTTATCTCTTTTGTCTCTTAACTCATTTTGAGTGAATCCATTTAAGAAAGTTTTCTGGAGCACAATTTGGGTATTGCATGGAGGAGCACACCCCAGCACACTGACTAGCAAAAAAACGTCAAGGTCAAGGAACAAATGCTACTTATAAAAGAGAGAGATCATGGAGGGGAGAGGAAGGTTTGATAGCACAGCTCTCTCCCAGACATATCCCAAAGGAGAGGCAGGTGATGCTCTTGGTACCATGGGGAGCTTCTCCTTTCACTTCGCAGTGGAACAGAGCAGTGGAGGAGGCTTTCACCATGGTCACTGCCACAAACGGGCCAAGTAAACCACTTTGGTCACTCCGTCACAATGGAGACATGCTGTGAATTACTAGCAACCTATGAATGTACCACATGGGTTGCGTGTGCATACAGAGCCTGCAATAATCACACTCAGTGCAGTCAACTTGCGTGTGTACCTAATGTGCTGCAGAAATCCTCAACTTCCCTGGATGCTCCCACCTTCAAGGCTACCTTTGAATCCCCAAAAGCACCGTGTACTCTGAAAGAATTTTGAGCAGGTAAGAAAAGGTGGCTGTGATATCAGGATAAAAGCAGCAGAAAACTCATTTATTACTGGCTACTCTATAATCATGCCTCACACAAACAAAGGAATGGCCCCATAATACTTGTAAGGATCACGGAATCCATCCTGATATGTTTTGGCTCACGGGTTTGTGGTTTCCAGCTCACCCCTTCATCGGTGACATGAGAACTGCTAGGGCTGCAAACAACTGGGCGGCCAGGTCATGCTGTGTCCTCAGCTTCTGGTTTAAAGAACAGACATCGTCTGGAGGGGAAATGGTCAGCATTTGATGCTATACACTTGATTTAATCTTGGGATAACAGTGATTTCTTTATAAGATACTTAATAGGGAAAAAAATGGATGTGAAATAAGATATATTCAACTTAACAGAAAAAAATGTAGTCACAATATAGAGGCTACCAAGAGGAATTTTTAAAGAAGCTATAAGATGAAGAGCGAGAGAGCCACTATGAGAAGAACATACCAGTTCTTCTTCTCTTGTAAAAGAGATCTGATCTCTTCTACTGCAGCATAAGTGAGGACTACCTTCAATGAATCTACTTGTTTGAGCAATACCAGAATGAAGTCAGAATGAGCAAAATTAAAAATCAAGCTAACATTGCAGAAAGGATCATCTTCAGTGTAAGAGACATGCAGGAAAAACTAAAAATGCCGCAAGCCAGCAACAAAGAACTGTATTATGAATGTTTGGCAACACGCCATGCTCAGAATGTCTTCAGCTCACCAGCATGAGTATTCCCAAATACTGGAATCCCTGTGTCTGGGGAGATTTTGTTGGAAGAGAATGGATTGAAAGGCACCTGGCAGCAAGCTCTCCCTCACACTCGGGGGGATTCTCCCCTGGAGAGCCGCTGTCCGCCCAGCGCGCGGGTTCCTGCGCAGAGCAGCCGCAGCCGCAGCAGTTGCGCAGGGCCTCGTGCCCGGGGACACCGCAACCTCCCCGGCAACCTGGTCCAGCATTAAACAAAGTTGTTGTTTTTATTTAACTTATGCTTAATTAACCACAGTTTGAGTAACAACAACACCACCTGGTTGATGAAACACAGCTCACTTCTGAAACACTTTCTTTAAAAACTGTCTTGCCTGCAATATGCTTAGTGAATGTGGAAACCATTTCAGAGCAACATATGCTGCTTCGTTCTAAACCAACATTTTTTGCAAATTGGCATTTCATAGATGTTTAAGGGGAAATAGTTTTGATCTTAGTTGGACCAAAACTCATTAAAAAAGACAAAAAAAAACCACCAAAACATAATTCCTGAGTTTTGGCCAAGTGCAGCAGGGCAGTTGAGAAAGTAACCATTTGGTACTAATATCACAGCTAAGATATGTTTTGGAATATCTATACTTAAAAGTATAATGTCCCTTGGAGATTCATCATTTATGTTATTCTATATAAATAGGTATATGTATATTTTTTTGTATGTGAATGGATATTTTCCAAATTTCTCTCCCAAGAAAATGTATTGTAAAGGGAAGTTCTCTGAAGAAATGTCGTTTCACTGTGCTTTTAACTGGCGGCCACAGATAAATTAAACCAGTTCATAACTTGAGGTTATTTGATTACCGAATGGAATAAGTAATTGACTGAATTCAAGCCATATAAATCCTGTTGAAATGCAAGTTTAAATTCTGGGATAACATTTATGACCACAAAATACAGTCTGACTGTCAGCGATATCAATAGACTCAGTCTAAGTGTCCCATTCAGCACACGTAGATCTGCAAATGTTCAGCACTTAAGAAAGTCAGACCTAAGTGTCTCAGTAACTGCACACCCGCAACGAAGCAGCAAGGGCAGAACAAGAGCGGGAAAACAGTAAAAGGATCAAAAAAGATCTGATGTGGAAGCCCATGACAGTACTTGGGTATAATTTCTGTATGGTTTTTAATAAAATACTTTTATGAACATTTGTTTTTTCCTTCAAAGGTAGCAAAGCTCTGAGTTATAGAGGAAGAGAATCCCCCAAGAGCTCCTGCCTTCTTCAGTTTGTGGCAAATAGATGTGCTTTCCTGTTCTTTCATTAATGGAGGATATGATTTGGGCCCTAGTAATGCTGTGGTGGTAACTCTTTTTTCTTCCTGAAGAGCAGATGAATCCTTTAGCTCTGCTGCACATATTGATCAGCAAAGAACAAAAGAGCATGAGGCAAATCATATTCAAAAATCAAATGAAAGCTGGTATGAATGTTTTACCACAGTTAAAAGAGCCTGGCAATTTTAGAACCTATCTGAGGGAACAATTTACCTTTCTATTTTCAGGTTTACTTATGCCCCATGGCTTTAATTTCCAAAGCTTTCCTGGAGTTCAAACTATTTAGAAAGAATTCTTCATGAACCAACTTCACCTTCCAAGCTAAATTAGATTTAATTAAATTAAGGCCAAATCAATCTCTGCAAAGTCGGAGGGTTTGCAGAGCTGGAGAACCTTTGCACGGTAGCCGTGCAGGCAGGCGGCAGGGCCGCGCTGGCTGCCCAGGGACAGAGAGGTCTCCGGCTGGGTGAGCTCCCCGGGCTCAGCCCATTGCGCTGCCGGGCGCCACGGACCTCTCTGAGGAGCCGAGCGCTGTGGGGGCAGCAGCTGGGACCGCCTCGGGGACAGCGGCTGCAGCAGCCTCAAACACCAGAGGCACGAGTGGGCAAGGGACACTCGTGGCTGCAATGGTGCACAGTGCTCACATGGAAGATCAGTGCTTTAATTATCATGTGAAGTGTTACATCCTAGTAAACGACTGCTTAAAATACCGACAATTACTGCACCAGAGAGCCCTTGTGAAGTGCCACAGGAATCAGACATGGGGGTCATACAGGAAGAGAACAAAGCCAAAACTACTCCTGCTTTACGAGGGCCTTTTCTAAATGTACCTGTTAGGTTTTTTTTTCTGCTTATCCTCAAGATTTCACTTACTGCCTCTTCACTTCTACAGTGATATCCATTCTGTTGCTATATTTCCTTTAAATACATTAGACTGCTGTATATTCTCCATCTAAACATTAAATTCCCACTTTCCAAAAAGCCCTTTCATACTCTAGCCTACATTAAATTCTCAGTTTCCAAAATGCCCTTTTATACCCCAGTTTGCAAAGCGTATTATCTTTTTCTTTAATTGACAGGTTAATCTAGGTGGATGTGCCTTAGGATTTGCCATGTATTTAATTCAAAGATTCTCACAGCAAAAAGTAAGATTTTCTCTATGCGCAACTGTTAGGACGTCTGTGCCGGTCCCTGGAAAGCCTAAAGGTTGTGGCTATGGGAGCATCTAGCACTTCCCTGCCTTGCCTGCCTGTTCTACGTATGACATTTCCATGGTATTTTGGAAATGAAAATTAAATTTATTCATAAGAGATTTATGTCAAGGTGGAGTTTTTTTTTTTCATATAAAACCAATTCACTTGATCAGATTCATTTCCCTCCACACATAATTGAAATCCCTTCACAAGATGGTTTTATCATTATGTACTTCCCACTTTTTCAAATTTACCCCTTTTCTCTCTGTCTATGTTCCTGATACTGTTAGTTCTGATTCTCCAAATTCCCTGGCATTAATTTAAAGCTTCAATCTGCCAAGCATATTCTACCTACATACTTTTGTCAATTAGTTTCTCTTCGCTCAACAACCTCCATTCTTTTATATGGTTTTATAGACTGTTAAAAAGGACATTAAGGCTTGTATAAAAAGAGAAGTAAGTTCCTTCAGAAGAGGTAATTAGAGATCTTTTTCTTAATATTTAGAGAATACTGAAGCACATCTCCGGAAGTATTACAGACCAATATATTTTTGTTGTTCTTTATGAATAAACACAATAATATTTTGTTCTCATTCTGTATCAATATTCACACACATTCCTAAAGTATTAACAGTACGTCATTTTTACAAACGGAAGCAGCCAGTTTTCTTCTATACGTCTGGATACTGGCACCAATCACCTGATCTCACTCGTTCCTACTTCATATTGCTGTAGGCCAATAGATAGCAAAACTAGTGCCAAGAGGTAGAGAAACAGTCACCTTCCTGAAACTAGGACATCTCTCCTTTTCCAACAATGACTTTGCCTACATTTGCTAAAATTTGAGAAACGATGCAATCAACACCCACTTCTTTTCACATCTTGTCTATTTTCAGAGTTATACTGAAACCTGAACAAGCAGTTGGTGTAGAGAAACCATCCAAGAGTCTTGAACAGTGGCTACCTCTACTGAGTCATCACTTGCATAAATTGTTTTTCTGATTTCTATCCCCTCAATATTTCTTGAGAAGAGGGCTCAGATACAAGGTCAAAACACATCAACTGGTAGTGGATTCTTACAGTCTATACTTCTCATAAAGTTTCATAAAATTTGAGAATGAACAGAAATAAAACTAGGCAGTGTTTTACAAGGTCTACTATGTGTTGTGTCAAATTGCCACTATATCACATAAGCACATAGCTGATATGACTAATAAATTCTAATATGATGAATTGATAATTTAATGTCAGAACTAAAATAGTGAGATCTGTATTCATAAACTCAGAGATTATGAACTTTTGTCTTTCATTTGGTTGACATCTCAATCATTTCTTAAAAAAAAACTTCTTTGATGCAATAGCTAGTAGGTAATATGAAGAATGTCTAAAACGACTGTCCCTTTACTCCTCTATTAGTTACTATTCTTCAGAAAGTAGTATTGTAAATAATCTCTATTATAAAACTCAATATAACAGGAGGTACATTAATTCAGAAAAACAGAGTTATATGTTGAGACAACCCACTGTTTTTCAGTTCTTTATATTCTTAACATCTACAGCGAATTGCGAAATGGCTTGCGCCGAGAGGAGACTTTGAAGACTGATTCAAATGTTTGGTGGGACGAAGATGTATTTTGATAGCAGATGATTTTTGTTTGCTTTCTTAATCACTTTTTAATTGCACTGCATTTCTCTCTCTGATAGATACATTTGCATTATGGAACACAGTAGAACAAGAAATGTGATGAAACCTAAATGTTTTTAATTCCACACAACTGCTCAGAATACTCAAAAATTGTAGCTGCTACTTACTCACCCTACTCATACAAGTAGACTCAGTGAGGTAAGAAAGATGAACAGGATTCAGACCTTGCACTGAAATACATGTTTATTAATTTTACTATTTAAACACTTTGACATAATAGGAAGCATCCTTCATTGCTCTGAGTTAATAAGAAACCTGCAGTACACATTTTTGTGTGTACTCTA
The DNA here is from genome assembly GCA_034781795.1 of Crypturellus tataupa. Classification (NCBI taxonomy): domain Eukaryota; kingdom Metazoa; phylum Chordata; class Aves; order Tinamiformes; family Tinamidae; genus Crypturellus; species Crypturellus tataupa. The sequence goes on from JAWLRI010000115.1 coordinate 3,080,325, forward strand.
CCAGAGCATCAAGTAGGCACTCATTTCTATATTTGCTCACTTTGGATTATTCCAGATTCTTCTATTTAGTTGTTATTCACTTTCCCAACCTGCAAAATCAACAGTGATTTTTTTTGGTGGAAAGTATGGAATACTCAACCTCGAGATTTTTAGCACAAGTCAGTCGCCTTAAGGCAATCCTTTCTTTAACAGAAGGAATGTTTTATTTTAAACTGTGATTGTTCCAAATACCTTGCTGTTTTCATAGAGCATGATTTCTTTAGCCCAAAGGAAAAAAAATGCACTGAGGATATGGGGGCATTTCCAGGTTGAGTCACTAAACTGCTGATTCCACTATGTACTTCACACTGCAGACGGGTATAACCCGGGAGCTAAGGACTGGACAAGGCAGACACAGACTTCGCACAGTCAGTTACCAACTAATGCCCAGGAAGCAGGAATTTTTTGCTAAATATCAGTAAACTAGTAAAGAGTTTGCCTCTATAGGAAGAATAGGGAAAAATGCAAATTCCATTTCCATATTTGTATTTATGAACTTTGTTCTGCTGCCTGCGTTCTTACAGGATGCCTTTTGAATAGCAGAATAATGGCTGTGAGAATATCTTACATCTCTTGGTAGGAGAGTGCAAATTGTCATCTGTTATCATTCCATGAATACTAAAGGCCTATATTATAAACATTTGTCACAATATTTGCATTCACATGATTATTTTCTTTTGAGGTACTGCCTTTTGATGTAAAAAATCTTCCTTTACCTCACCTGAATGTCTTTCAGAGTGTAGAGGAAGGTCAATACTTTTATAAGCTTTCTTCCTCTGTAAGCCTGTAATACTCTTAAGTCATTAACGTGTGTACTTAAAGACTTGATTGTTGGCTTTCATTTACTTAATATTTTGGCTACTTTGCAGTACTATCCCAAAATCTGTTTAGTAGCAAAGCACACAACTGTTCTGCTTTTTAAGATAGGCTTATTTATATAAATTTATTCCATAGTCTGCTCATCTTATTTTAATGGCCAGATGTTCTTTTCTCTTTACTTCTTAATAAACAAATACCCTTAAACAACCAGATATTCTCCAATGCCTTCATTCTAATGACTTTGATATTTCCAATATTACTTTTTTCCTTGTTGGCTACTTCTTCTGTAAAAAGGTGAAGGCACTAGAGGGTTTTTTTTCAACGTAAAATGATGCATGGGAAAGTGACAGGCAGAAGCATATCAAAATCCTGCTCTCAGAGCAAGTTCACTCCAGTATCCAGCTCTGCAAGCTCACCACTTTTTCTGAAGTAATCCTGACATCTGCGTTTGTTTACCATTTGGTAATGACATGTATTCATGCTAAGAGGATGAAATAAAATTTAAATGTAAGTACTCCTTTAGATGCACTGGATGGAAAATATACCATTTTCAGGATTCTATATTCATCTCCTCGCAGATAACACGGGGGCTAGAGAGTGGTTTGGTTACTAACAACAACATTTGCTTTTGCTGCTTGGTTTACAAAACAATTCTGTGGAGATCATTTCATACAGGAAACAGAACAAAACAGAAATGCAAAGCAAAACCTTTCCATTTCTAAGGTAGTATATTTGACTAGCTTTACTTCTGAATGTAAATATTCTTTTAAAGATAAGTGGCTATGTTCCTTACCAAAGTTAGGTGAAAATCCCTTTAAAGCATGAAAAGAAGTGAGGTAAAAGCGAACGATGATCAAAAGAGAACAGACTCATGGCGGCAAATTAACAAATTACGCAAAAGATAGGTCAAATTCAACTAAAAGACATTAGAAACGTTTCAGTCAGACTAAAAACAGACTGAAAGTAGATCCTACTTCAGATATTTGTGTATGTTCTCCCCTTTTCTGAATTATTTGGCACTACCAGATGCCCAAGCAGAGATGGATCTGGGGCCAATCCAGCTTTGCTAGGACCATCTTGGCCTCTGTGGCAAAGGTGAGCGATGTCCTGCTGCCCCCGACAGCCTGGAGCTACTCCTGCAGCACCACGATGGAAATTAGCTGCACTGTTAAGAGCAGAAGACACAAAAAGCCACAGTTTATTCTAAATGGCATTGTCAAAAATAGTTTATACTTAGCAATAGATTTTGTCTAATTTTGGAAAGTGCTGAAAACACATACGTAAAGTTCGTTATTTAAGACTTTTGTTGCGTATTTATTGCTCTGGTATATTTCTATTCTATGTAAAATTAAAGTGAAGAACTAAAGCAGCGATAAATCACCTTTTTTTTTTCCAATATTTTTCCCATCTTATTTTCCTTTTGCATCCCCTTGGGATATCTTTAAAACCAGCCAGCAATGACAGCTAGGCAGAGCTGTGCTCATCCGTTCTAATCTTGCCGGAGCACAGCTCATTCTGGGCTTGCAAAGCGCGGTTCGTACAAACCGCTCATGCAGGCGGCTGGCCTGGGGGCACGGCAGCGCCCGGCGCCAAGCGCGGCGCCTGGACCAGACTGGACCGTGCGGGCACCGTCCCAGCCCCATCAGGGACCGCGGCTGCCCAGCCCGGCTGCACCGCGCTGCCCGGCGTTGCGACGGGGCCCAGCCGGCCGCTGGGGCACCCACGCAGAGGCCGAGTCACTCGTGCGGCAAAGCCGAGAGTCATGAGGCGCCACTCGCTTGATCCCTTCCCAATAGGCTTGGCTGCAAGGACAAGTAAAAGGGAGGAAGCAGAGAAATAATGAAGCATCTGCAAAGCCAGCCAGGACTGTTGACTCCTGCTCTAACAGGCTTTGCATCAGAAAAGGAGGGTACTGTGCCGTGTCCTGACGGCAGAGCTGGGTTTGCAGTCACTGACGTGCGCAGAAGGCGCCAGGCTCCCGGTCGAGAGCGTTTCCAAGTGTCCTGGGTGTCCGGGCAGCAGGCACTATGGACTGCGGTGGGGATCAGGACTTGTGAACTGACAGCATAAAATCTGTGTCACCCTCCCGATTTTCTGTGGAGATGGTGGTTCAGGGACTCTGCTGTTCAGCTCAGCAGTGGCCGGGGTGCCCATCCTGGTTCACCTGGGGCCGGTGCAGGGTCTGCGCTGCCCACGAGCGCACAGGGCCCATCACGGACGCGCCTCACGGAGGGCGGCCGAGCAGCCAGACGGCCCTCCTCGCCCACTCCGCAGTACTGGGAGCAGTACACCCAAAGCTAGCTGTTATCACCCAGTATTAACCCACTTCTACTTCCTTCTCAAAGTTCTGCCTTTCAGCTTTACAACTAGCAGACTCTTATTTTCTGTACAAAATAAGTATTTTTAATATCAAGTACTTGGTATATAAACTCACACTGTTTGGCTTATTTAGAGAGAAAAGAGATTTGCTAAATCTCTTTATAATCACTCTTTCTAATTTTCAATCAGAGAGAAGACAATTAGAAAGACTCCTAATTTCACCTTCTTTATCAAGAGGAAAAGATCAGGAAAGATGGCAATAAGAAATTAATCATTAAAGTTTTTTTCTCTCTTTTGGACAGCCATATTTAAGAAAAGAAAGGAGTAATTTGAATATTATGCAAAAATGTAGAGCAGGATAATGCAATCATAGAGGACCTCAAGCACTGATTTAATCCTCAACATTTTAATTACAGATTTTATAAATTAATTTTGATTCTTCCTGAAAAGTTCTTCATGGACTGTGTTCTGAGGTAATAAATCTGATATAATTTATAGTGTCAGGGAAATTCTATTACAACTCACATATGATTGCCTTCTGTGATAGTAATTATTCCCTTAAATTTTGATTTACATGTCTCATTTCAAGCTACTCACAGACAGGGATGAGATGGTTCTCCCATCTAGGACACTACAGAAATGTTCCTTTAACCTTACAGAAAAAACCTTAAAAGCTCACGGGGAAGGGATTCATTTCCAAATAAGCTTTTTTAATTCTTTGATTAGCTTTGATTTAGGAGAAACAACTTGTCACAATTTTCTTGGGTCTCCCAAACTTTGAATAGCTAAACCCAGCAATTACATTGTGATTTTAAGAAGAGAAGAACAAAACTGTTTGATATTTGAGATTTCAGGGGATGCTGACCAATTTCTGGTAAGACAGTCACTCTGCCAGTTACTAAAGACATTTCTGCCTTTGACCCTGGGAGATGCCATGTACCTTGCTTGCTGCCAGGTACGGTGGCATCCTGCAGTACATACCGGCCTGCCACATTTCTGAGAAGTGAGAGTTCAAGAGCATAGAGAATTTGGTCCTGTGTCTTCAAGCTCCTGTTGTTACTCAGAAAATACCAGAGCTGATTTGCTACTTACACAAATTGCCCTTTTTGTTCTACTGCATCATCTAACTTATATGAATGTAATTAACACCATTAATGTCAACAGCTACTTTTCTTTCTATCCTTTTTCTTTTTTCTTTCTCATCAGTGTAAATGAAAAAGAAAAAAAAAAATAGACCTTCTGAAACTAGTGCTGTGGAAAAAGAGGGTAGAGAAACCAGCTACACCAGAAATAGTTTTGACAGGTACTCACACCACAGGAGTTTCTTAGACACTTACGCATTAGGCAATGCAGAGTGCATGTTAATTTGGATGAATTCTTGTTTTTAGAAAGATTCAGACCATCTTAATCATTGCTGATTGACATAAAGTGAAAAGGGAGAAAAAGTAGCTTTGAAAGGGGTTGTGCATATATTTAACTTGGTGATGTACTGAGGGAATGAATGGACTGCCTCTCATGACCTACATGGAAAGACAGTGGAATAAAAATGTGATTCTGCACTTAGCCTTTCCTTTTTAATACCTGTCACGTCTCAGATTTGCCACCTTCAGATGAATTGCTTCTCCTCCCTTGCATAGCGTGAATTGTTTGATGTATCTCTGAAGCAGCTGTTAAATCCGAGCTACAGTAAAATCCTACAATTTATCCTGATTCAAGCGTGGCAGGAATCTCTACTGCACCCAGAGCAGAACAGGGAGACCCAGGATTTACAGCATCACCCACTCCTGGGAAGAAGCAAGTTAATTCACAGCTCGGTTAGAAAAACTTCCCAATATACGTACAGTGATATCGGACATACAGCAAAATGAAAAACAAAACAAAACAAAACAAACCCCACAATTAAGGTCACTATACCCACCAACCACTTACTGACTTAAGGAAAAATACACGATCCCCTCCCTGGGTATATTCTCAACACACAGCTATATGGGCAGGTTCTACAATGCAGCGGTCCTTGGGAAAAGGTTCCTATAGGGGAGAGAACATGACGTCTTTATAACCAATGCCATTTTGTTTGGTTTAGTGCCTCCTCCTTACGGCTTTCTTACTCTATGAGACTTACACCATTCTCCTGTAGGAGAAACGTATCTTCTGCTAAAAATAGTCACTGTTGTGATAATTTTGTTTCAATCTGCATTTCAGAGGCTGCACCTCTTGAACTGACAGTCCTTATATGAAATTTCATAATAGAATTTAGAATGTTGAACTGATTTATCTATTTTCCTCTAATATCTGATAACTACTGTATTTGATGATAAGAGAAAGCTGACATTGGGAATAGATTGGATATTATGTATATTGCTAGTTTTTATTCCTTAGAGGTAAAATAACATCTTGCAGTGCATTTTAAGACAAAAAGAAAAAAGCCTGAAAATTTCACAGCAGCCCATAACAGATAACTAAGGTTTACAAGTAAGTGAGGTTTATTGGCACCTGGCTGAATTCCAAGCGACTCACCTGCTTTACTCCTTTTCAGGTGTAGCAGGTGAGGATAAAGAGAGGGTTTTTTTTTTCCTAATTTTTCCACAGCACCCATGCAGCCCTGTGTGTTTGAATAACGCTGCCGCTTGCCCAGAGTAACTTGCTGTTTATGTCCTCTGACAGAGTCTTGCTAAAATCCTCCAAGTAAAAACTGCAGGCTGTAGCAATCCCCTCAATGGGGAAGGCTTTACTTGGAGCTTTTCATTAGTATCCAGAAGCTGAGCCTCTAATTACTAATCTTTCACAGTTTGTAGCACCCTAGGGCTTCCAAACATCCTGGTGAAGGCAGGAAGGATATTTAAAACTTCATTTCAATTCCCTTAAAGTTTTGTCAACAGCCTCATTTCAAATGGAAACCGCTCGGTGCTGCTCAGCTTCCCAGCTAGCCCAGTCCTGCAAAAAATACCCTCATTAAAAGCGACGGGCAAGAAATAAGACCCGCTTTCAGAAACCTCTAAACCACTGCAACACTGAAAGATGAATATAAACTTCGGGGGCCTTTCTATATCATATAGACATTTGGCCATAAAAATGGTTTATATACGTGGCGGATGGCAAAGTGGAGGGACAAGCCGGCTCTGGCAGAGCGCCCTTCCATCCTGCATTCCCTTAAACTGGCTTTTGGACACCATTACCAAAGTCCCTGTGAGGGCTCAGGCTGGGCTTGGCACACTTAGAGCATCCTCAGACCCCCATAACCCAGTTCATATTTCACTGGCCACCCAATATGAAAACTGCATAAATATAATTGACAGTTATTCCTGGGACAGAACACCTTGGACGACTAAATGGACTTTCTGCTTTGTTCTTAATTCAGAACTGATTATTATACGTGCAATTACTCAAGTTATCCTATCTTCAACTAGAAAACGGAAGGTAGCAAAGGCTAAAATATCTTTCTTTAAAACGACAAAGAAGAGAAACACCTGGATACGGCACTTCACCATGCAGAAGGTGGCGGGTCTCATGCTCATGTTTCACAGTGACTTCTCAAAGCCCCTCTGCGGTTCCTGGTGGTTTTCAGTACAAGTTGTCCAGTCCTATAGCACCATCATTCAGGAGAGACAACCTGTGTCTGGAAAGAGTATTGGCACGGTGTGGTTTCGTGGAGCTGCATCAGGAATGCAAGACACCTCCTCTGGCTGGTACACTCGCTGTTGACACTTTCTGAAAACACGTTAATTGCTGCTGCATAATGTCTTGAAATCAGCCATTTTTTGAGCTGCTGAATTATACCCTACTGTCAAAGTCTTAGCTTTGTATTACGATACTTAAAAAAAAAAAAGTGGAAAAGTGGAACACATTTTTTATTATTTTATGAAAAAAACAAAACTTAAGCTAGAATGGATGCCCTCTAACTTCCAGGATCTGTATATTAAAGCCACATGGACACAGATGATACCAGCAAGCCACAACACTGCACTATGCATCAAATATAGCATTCGGGGGAAACAAGAGCTGTGGCAGCTCTGCAGGGTAATTCTGATCTCTAGAGAAGAGTCTCAATGATCCCATTAACATTGATCACGTTTGAAGGAGTCTCAGGCATCATACATTATTAATATCACCCCTGTTTTTTTTAATGGTTTGGAAAAAAAAAAAAGAAAACAGAAAGGAAATTAGGCAGAAATGTCTCCATTAAAATAACCTATGTGGTCAAACTAAAACCCACCAAAGAGAGGAAATCCAGAGTTAAAAGTTGCTACTCCCCCCAAGTGTCTCCAGGTATTAGCTGAACTTGTGTGCGACACTTGGCAATACTGAGTGTTGGCATGAGATCAAAACAAGGCGACTAAAGGATGAGTCACCTCCTTCCTGCAGGTTTATTTCCAAACCTTAATGCACTTTTTGTGTATCATACCAGGAACTGCCTTGTAGTTCTCACTCCTTTAACACATGTGATTGTTCACAGGAATTTTTTCTTCCATGAAAGACAAAATCAGGTTAAGAAGGTGGAAAAAAAGAGAAACTTTTGAGGGTTTTGACAGGATGACTTTGCTTATATTCTTACCTCATAAACTGGATGTACAAAAAGCCCATTAAAAAATGTGAAAAACAGGCTCTATGGTATTGACTACTTTTTTTTTCCTGAAAGAGTGGACAAAAACTATAAGGGAAGGGCCCACTATTATTATAAACACGTTTAAGGGGAGTGTCAGGGACCAAATGCAATTTTCACTGAAGAGAGCAAAATGCTTTTACAAATGCCCTTCTCCTAGACCACTTCTGAGACAGACAAGGATTGTATGGGTCTCTTGTTGTATGGAGTATGGAGTTGTATGGATTGTATGGAGGAGACCAAGAAACACGATGTGCTCCCCCCACACTGGTTAGTATTATCAAGAGAGAATGCTCATACAGCAGGACATACAAACTCTTGCTCAGATAAAAAGGAGGAGGCTCAGGAATCCCACATGGTTCTCTCCAAAAGCTCTTTCCTTTCCAAAACCCAATATAACAGGAGAGTTGCAGTGAATAGACAACCTGTGCTGTGCAGGCTGCCCTGGATGGGACATTTTTATGTCCTCCGAAGCGCATGTCCCATCATACTGCGACCAAGATTTGCGGGCTGTGCCCTCAAAGCAGAGCTGCTGAGCACACCGTGGCACTCTGCAGGCAGCCTGTGCTAAATGAGATCACCGGCTTTCATATAAGTTTACTAGGACAGTTTACTTAGCTGCCAAAACCCATATAAAAAGCAGCAAGAGAACCATTTTTCCCCCCTTCACCAGCAGAAAACCTTCCTAGAGTGAATGTTACGAGTCACAGAACTGCCCAGCACATAAAAGTCTACAGTTCCCTGTTCAAAAATGATATTCTAGGAAGAAGGATTCCCAAGTTTCTTTAACAGATATCCCTCATTTCCAATGAGCTCTCGGAAAGGTTACGACATTGTGGTTACATACTAATGTGTTCACGTTAATCAAGTTGGTTGATAGTTCCTTATTACATTATGTATAGGAAAATCTTAATTTCAAACCAAATCAATGATTTTCCACACCTCTGCACCCTCTGTATGATGACATAAATACTACTTATGAAATTGTATGTGTATACTCTTTGATTTCATATAACCATTTACATCTTTGTATAAACATCCTCATGCATATCTAGATATACATATCAAATTGAAAGGAGGTGATGGCATAAGTTTTCTTTCAGAGAGCAATAGCAAAAACAGCAGGGGGCAAGCAGCAGCAAAGAAACAGGAGGAGATTTTGAATAAAGAGTGCAAAAAGATTGAAAACACACTGCAAATAGATTTTTGTAATCGCATGTCAGCATTAGGAAATACCTAGCTATGTTGCTTTGTTAAAGTGCATCCACAAGTAGTTAATATCAATTACGCTAAACAGGTAAAATTCCAGTTTTCATATCTTGGTGAAGCAGATTTCATTTTTTAGGGAAGCTGATTTCTATCTGCATCAACAAAAACTACAAGACAGATGGATTTGTTTTGTAACATTCCTTCTGCTTGCAAAAACATGGTTTGAAACCAAATACTTTTCTTGATAATCTAAATGAAATATTTCTGTATTTATTTGATGCATACTAAATTAAATACTACAAATAACAGGTACTTCCTTCCAGGGAAACACAACTCAGCAGCCAGCAGAAGCCCACCAGGCTTTACAAAGGTGTAGAAAGCCCCTAAATTCCCACTACTAGAGGGCACTCCTAGGGATTTGTATGCAGCTTCTTCTCAATTTGCTTAGTAGAAAGGGCAATTATCCCCCAAACAGGACCAGTCTCCTCCTACCACGTCCCCAAGCCTTCTGCTCTCCCTCCTCCAGCTATCGCCATTCGGCAGTCTATGGCACTGCCCAGGAAGCTGCGTCTGATGCCCCAGGGATCAGAAAGGTGAGAGGACGGGCGGGCTGCTGCAGGCCGTGGGGGTCCCTGCATCTTTGGCTCCGGACAGATGTGCTGATTCAGAGAGACACGAGCTCTTCTGCCCCAGCCAGCTGAGCTCCCAGTAGCGGATTCCCATGGGAAGGCCTCGTCCTTCTCTATTCTCTTATTTCTCTGCCACCCCAGCACAGAACCTTGAATAACTTCCTGCTATCATTGCTGTGTGTATTACAGGTGAGGACAGCTTTGCTAATAAGTTGTAACCCCCTTTCTGTTTAAAGGTAGACTAATTTAAGTACTCAAAGTCCACACATCTATTTGGATTTTCCTGACACTTGATATTTGTTCTGGAGTTAAGTAAGATTAACATTTCAAGGTTAAAGCCATTCAAGGACTGAGAAAATAATGCTTGTTAATGAAATCCATGCCTTTAAGTTGGCAGATGTTAATTCCACCCCACCTTTTACAACCTTATGTATCAGATCAGCGCTAGTCCTTCATAAAAAGGTCTTTAACATTTACCTAATTCCTTTTCAATATTGAAAATAACACTTTAAAAGGATGTTGCTTTCCCAGAAAACCGCCGTGGTCCAGGTGAGTCTCGCTCTCCACCTTCCTTCTGCTGAGGGGGCTCTTGCTGGTTTGTGAGGGAGAAGCTGCCCTCGTTTTGCCCTTGTGCTGAGTCCGCCCCAGGGTGAAACGGGGAGAAGCAGAGGGTCCCCTCTGCCCCCCTCCAGTGCTAACACAGTTTCAGCACTGCTGAGGCATTTGGGTGTTTGGCAGATACACACTGTGTGCTGCTGTAGTCAGACACAGGGCAACAGCCTGGTCCGGTGGTCAGAAACTCACTTAAAGCAATGAGAACACCTTTGTAGCCACCTTCTAGGGCACTCCTGTAAACCCTGCAGGCACCGTGAGAGACTGCAGAGCTAAGAACAGGCCTAAAGGTCTAGTGCAGGGATAAATGGTGATGGAGGTTCATTTTGAGAGAAGGAATCCAGATGGATGGGGAAAGCTCTGCCTCCTGCTTCATTTCAGCTAAAATCCTTCCATCGTGGGCCTATCAGTGAACGAGATAACATCTGCATGAAATTCAGATTTGGGTTGCACTTCTGAAATGTCCAGGGAAAACATGTGATGCTCAGATACTGAGGTTTAATTAATTTAATTTAAAATTCAGTTAATAAGATGGACTTGTTTGAAAGATTAGATACGAATCTCCATGTGAACTCCTCTCAAATCCTCTCTGCTGAAGTCACTGTAACCAGAGGCTCCCTCAGGACTAGCTCCTGGAGTCTCCCTTCCCTCACATCCCTGCCAAACCCTGTGCAAACCCCAGAGCAGAGTGAGGCCGCCAAGCGCAGCCGTGCCTCCTGCCCGACATCGCGCGAGGTCCCTGCAGGATCGCTCCGGGTGCGCAGCACGAGTGCCGCCGAGCTCGCAGCGGAACGGGTTTTATCAGGGTAAATTGCGAACAATCTCACAAAAGCCTTCGCATTAACATTCTAAACTCCGCATTGGCAAAAAGGCTTCAGGAGTTTGTAGTGATTTAAATTTTCCAAACAGGGCGTTCAGCTCACCGGCCTAAATGTAGGAAGTTTCCCTGGTTGATTTTATTTCCCTTGGCACTTTCCTTTTTTTCTTGATAGACGACAGCTCCATCGCTGTGCTGATAAAAGAGCAGGGAAGCCGAATGATACTGCCGCCTCTGCAAAGAAACCACCTCCTTGTCACAAACCTCTGTATTAAGAGTTGCAGCTGCAGCGGCTCGGGCGCAGGTTCCAGGACGTGCCCTGAGGCACGGTGTGTGTCTGCACCAGGGCTCTTCCTGGCCTGCCCGCGGAGCGTTGCGGGCAGTTCTGTCTGTGCTGCACATCGGAGCGGGCAGGCTTGGGGAAACCGTAGCTTTCCAAAGCCCGTTTTCAAGCTAATTAAAAGTAAACACATTTCCTCTTGTTTATTAATTTATCTATTTTTGCTACCCCAGGATTTTTGCTCCCCATTGAGGCGAGCAGAGCTTTCAAGGATGGCCCCGTGGTCAGCACAGCTGCACGAGAGCAGCAGTGGTTTTATCCTGCAGCGCAGTGTTTAGCCATGTGAGAACGAGGGGACAATTAAAACAAAGCTCTTCTGCAGCACCTGCATTCAGGCAGACATATTATGCACTTACAGGAGCTAATATGCCTCAGAGAATAAGAGGGCAAAATGCAGCTAAGATGTGAACTCTTTTGAAAAATACCCCTGTCAGTGGCTAAACTATGCCTGTGTATGCCAGGGCTGCTCTGAGCTAAATAATTCCACAGTGAGTCATGAAAATAAAGCCAAATTCCTAGGCCAGAGGAACAGAAAAGAGAGTAATATTTCATGATGCTTTTTGGAAAGAATCTTTTGCACAGGCCTATTCTCCATGATGCTGTCACTCTGAATCTGATTTATTTCCAAGATTTAAAAAAAAAAAAAAAAAGGGGAAAAAAAAAGAAAAGAAACTCTAAAACCGCAGAATTTAAAATGTTATTAAAGTAAGAAATCATCATCTTTACCCCACACATTTCCTTTTAGGTTTCCTTGCACCTAATTATTTTCTTTCCCACTTTTTTTTTTTTTTTCTATTTTGATCAGTGAAACGCTGACAAATGAAAGTAGGTGTTAAAAGGGGAAAAATGAAAATACCAGACAAATCAGCATGTTTTTGTCCATAAGACCCCCATGGAAATTGGAAGACACGGGGAAAATCCCCGCCACGAGAGAAGGAAAACAGAAGCCAGAGCAAGGCGGTGCTGGGACACTGCAGGCTGCAGGCATCGCCAGGACTGTTCAGGGCCTGACGCTCAATAGGTTCAAACTCCTGCTTATGCATCAGGGCTGACCAGGGCATGGTGGAAAAACAAAGGGCTGGTGAAGTGGTTGGGAGACAGCGCTGTCTCCTAAAGCACGAGAAGGCCCCATGTAGCTTCACATTTGAACTAATGGGAGATAAATGGCCCTTGGGACCTCGCAGACCTCACATGTTGGCTCCTGTGGGGAGCTGCTTCCCTGCAGGCTGCATCTGCCTATGCAGTGGTACAGGAGGAACAGGGGCCTCGTTCCTGCTGTGATTAATCTACTTATATTTGAGTCAAACTAAAACTCTTGAGGAGTAATGCAGAACAAGGAACCATATTCAGACGTGAACGTGACTCAGGCACGATTTTCACTGAGGAAGGTTAAGAAAAAAACCCAGGTTAAAAGAGCATACTCAGCTCCACAACGTACGGCCACAGACCTTGCTGCATGTCAGCCTGCGGACGTCTGCCAAAACACACCGGGCAAACAAGCGACAAACCAATGGCTCCAAACTCAGCGCCCAACCTTCTTCATTTGTAAGTTTGTGAAATCAGAACTTTTTTTTTCAATTTCAGAGACTAATTTCAAACACCCAGTCTCCAAGTGACAGTGAGATTCGCTACAGCTCCCAGTATGACAGCGACCCACTGGTCACAGATCATCCACTCAGACAGAGGAATGGGCACAGTCCTCGGCCTCCCTGGGGTCATGAGTTGTACAAAATTATACATGAGGGGAAACCAGCATTATCGACAATTTGCTTCGTTCAGCAGAAAACAAGAAAGCCTTGTTGAGTATTTTCAACTGTTTTCCAATTATAAAAAAAAATGGCTGCAGAAAAGTTTCACTTTTAAATTTCATCCCCAGATTTCAACATTTTTCTTTTTCTTTAAAGTGTCAGGTCGCTTCATATCAATACCGAAACGAACACTCTGAATCAAAGGTCAAACTATGTCATTACAGTCACCGTTCAGAGCCACAAGAAGGGAGGATCTTTCCAGTATCTCTCAGAATCTCCCTCAAGCTGTTCCCTACCACAGCTCCCCCCCTGTCAAACCGAGCCAGGCTCTGCTGGGTTTACGGAAAGTAGCAGGTAATTTCTGGAGTTTGTCTGACAGAAAGGGTATGTTCATCTACCACAACAGTTACTACTTGTTAAATTCTAACATTTATCCGACAAACTTTGTTTTGGTCAATAAACCATCTATTATTCGCATAAAAAAATAAGACTGATTGACACTGTATAATAATCTTAACAGCTTTGAGTGTCTCATCAAGGGGCTTGGCTAGGAAATCCTCTCAGGAGTTCTGCTGCCTTAGGACCAGACTTGCAATTAACTCAATAGTTATTGACACCTTTTCTGAGAAGATTGCTTTGTGTTACCATATGGTGTCAGATTTGGCTGGGAAGTAATAAAGGATTCTGTAAATAGTAAACAATTAACTCCATTGGGGCCTGAATGTAGAATTCTCAATTTTAAATTTTTACTTTTTCCAAATTGGAATAAAAATGCTCAGAAATGTTAGTTTTTCTGTCAAACAAAACTCCAACATTTCTTTTCATGGGATCATGCAATTCCTATTGCAAACACTAGCAGTTGCCAATGCCCAATGACACCAGTGAGTTCTTCCTGACCTTATTCTTGTATGTACGTAGACATCTTAGATAACATTTTGGAAGCAAAATAATATGAAGGAAAGATTTTCTTAAGCCACATAACTCAGTATTGCAATGCAAATTGCTATTTTTTTTGTCAAGTCAGAATACACAAAAATTGACACCAAGAACGAACCAGCATTTCCTAGTCCTGCCTGTCATACAATGCAGACACTTTATAGTCTACAAGCTGGTAAATGAGATGATGGTTTGACAGTTTAATCAGCACTAATTTTGGTTTTCCATTTGTTTTCAGTTTTGCAAATGCCTAAATATAGCGGGACCTGCAGACAGGGGCAGCGGCACATGAAGAGCCCTGTGCTGCAGCTACGCAGAAACGGAGGTGGAGTTTTAGCCTCATCTTAAACTCCCCATTCAAGCGCGATTCCTAATGCCATCTGTTGTTGCGTTTGGATGTTGCTAGTCTCCTAACATTAGCTGATTAGTCTTTCCTTGTGCATCTGAAATAATGAAAATGTCTCAAAAAACATTTTCACAGTAGAGTGTACTAAAGGGAGAAAAAATGGCACAGGAACAGTTCCTTCTAACAAATGGCAAAAGAGAAAAAAAAAGGCTGCTTTTGATTTCTTAATCATGAAAAATGTTATTAAATATTTGTACCTCAAATATTTAATAAATCATTTAAATCTTTACAGTGTATGCTTATAAATATATATACATCATATTTGCATTTATGTATTTTAGAAAGATCTATCTATTTATCTATCTGTAGGTATATCTGGGGACAAATGAGGTGCTATGGACAAAAATAAAATGCGAAATAAAATGAGGCCTAGAAGGAGGCCCACAGGAAAGCGACCCAGCTATGCACATGCACCATAAACAAAGGGCAGGGATAACAGGGACGTGTTGTTGGCCTAAGTTTCCTCAGAAAGGACAGTGACATGTGGGAGATGTGATCCTGGTGCAGAAAGACTGGAAATGAAATGCACGAGAGCTAATAAAAACAGAGTAAGTGTGGGAAATTCAGTCCAATGTGCACTAAACAGGAACAGACGGAAGTTACTAACTCCAGCTGACTGGTTGCTGAGTCAGTACCTCAACGCTTCGTAACCAAACGTACCCTGATCGCACATTTGGGTAACGCGGCCTGCTGTTTTACATACCATTAATAACCTGCCTTACATTACAAGGCTCTGCATACTTTGAAGTCTTTTACATAAGTATAAATAGCCCAGCAAATAAAAAATTAATAGCTTTCTGCTGGGTTAACAAATGAAATTGGCTCAAAAATGGTCCAATAAGCATCAAAGCCAACACAGAGGAAGGGGTGGGAGGAGATGGATTTCCCCTTTCCTCTGCAGTAGGCTCTTAGGCTCAGCTGTGATGTGCAGCTTTGCGCTTACAGTATCCATTTTTTTGCTTTAAAAATTAATGCAGAGACAGTTTCCTGATATCCAGTCACTAGAGCACACAGCACTACCAGGGAAAAATTGATAATGCAAATACCTACTCACCAACTACAGCTGAAAGGGAAGAATAATTGTGTTTGCAGTGTGGCAAGAACACCACAAGAGCACCAATTTTATACAAAACCTGGGTGTAACATGAGATCAATACTGAGTGTCTCATCTGAATCATGGAAAACAGACAGTGACCAATAATATCATGTTATTAATAACAAGGAAAGAAGAAGAAAATCCTCAAGTCCTGATTCCGTTCCCATATTGGCACTACAGCTGCTCAGAACGTTTCAGGCTCTCCATGTACCCCCGGTCTTCAGCCTGCACAGACTCAAATATCAGCTGTCTTGATCATTAGACTCTCTCCTGCCTTCTCAGGTAAATGGGGCTTTGGGGGATGATGGTCTTTCTCCCTAAAGCAGAACTTCTTGCCACATCTGTTGTTCCTGGCTCCTGTAAACCCGTGACACCACTGAGAGCTACGGCTAAGCAGGAAGCTCAGAAGATCTTCCTTTACCTGGAGTCCTTGGAAAGCTTTAGCTCTGGCCTGGGTCAGAATCGTTAGTATCTCCTCTGGGGCAGCAATCTCAGTGTTTGGCTATCTCTAATTACGAATGATTTGTGCTACAGTAATGCTGGGTGCCTCAGTAAGAATTGGTGCTCCGCTCTGCTACACTATCAAGCTCTGTGGACGCCTGTAGTGCCACAAGTTTCCAACTCTGCATCAATTCCAATAAACATGAGCAGCTAACCTTATCACCTGAACGTAAACTGGATTGGAAAAATCAGAAAAACTCACATGGCAAATCAGATGACATCTTTGTAAACTATATGTAATAATGTCTGTTACCTTATTAATAAGAATATCATTATTTTCCAGCAGTATGAGATGTGGAATTGCTTTAAATATAGTGTACTTGTTTTCTTCCTTTAAAACAACCTGAAATGTATTCACATGGGAAAGCTTATTCAGGGATAATATAAAATACACACATTTTCATAAAAAGTCCATTTCATTATACTGCATACACATGCATATGAAACCTTCATGTAAAAGCATCTGAAAAAAGTATATTGCTATGCAAACACTTTCTCCTATTTCCCAACCTAACTGAATCCGCAGATGCACAGGATACTTAGGCTAGAAGCAGCAATAATGTATGCATTATTCCTTTTACCAGCTACTTCCCCTCCTAGCTCTCAGCATACAGGTCTGATACTATGTGTAAGAATGAGGGAGAAGAAAGAACTTTACAATTTGTGCCAAATAACACTAATCTATCGAGAAGGACATAAAGTAATCCTCTCTTTTCTAGGACTGAAAGCTAGATATCTATGAACAAGTATTCTAAGAGCTCTTATTTCATTCCTGAATTGAGCAACCTTCATTAATTTGCACCATTAATTGTGGAGATTCATTACTGGCATATTTTCATCACTTTAGTTTCCTTTTAATGTATTCTTAATGAAATGCTTCTATTTTCACACCGGCCTTCTATATCAGAATTAACTCGGGTAGCCTTGCAAAAGCAGCACCATAAAAAAGGCAGATGAATGAACCATGTGCTTATCATAAAATACTGTGATTTACTAATAATGCTAAGTGCACTTTAGCATGAGGCACTGCCTAAGAAAGGCTCTGCATATTTACTGTGTGCTGGGCAGTTTGCTGGGATTTTGCCCTTTAGGAACAGCCCGGCGCATCTGCGGAGCGCAGTCACACCAGTGAGCGCGTCCATCCGTCTGTCTGGTGGTAAATGTTCATTTCAGATGGTTCGGCCCCAGCTCTGTTTTCCTTCCAAACTCGCATATAACTCCCAGGGACATTAACGGTGCCCACAACATGTGCAATACCAAGAGGTAAACAGACTCCTGCAGTGTAAGGGAAGATACCCCTGAAAATCCAGATGAGCTCTAAAGTTAACAATCTTCCTGGTGCAACCATCATAAAATAAGAAATAAACAACAGGAAAATAATGCTGGTATAAATAAATGCATAAATGTAGAGGAACCACACTCAAACTGAACAAGTACATAACCTCTTCAGGATTCAGAGATATAAACTTCCTGGGGTTAATTGGACTGAAAACCCTGTGGCCAAATGAGCTACGTTTTCTTCTTTATCATTCTCCGGACTCTTTGCTCCATGACTTTGTTGGCATGAAACGAAATTCAGATCCTATTGACAGAGTTCTCATATAAAATTCATGATTGCAGTATATAACATTACTCACCCTCTGCAGGAGTACACTCATTTTCAGTCACAGATAACTATCTATTGGTTCCCCTATCACTAGCTTAATAAAGTTTTCAATTAATTTGTCTTTTTTTTTTTTTTTAGAAATCAACCTTTTTCATTTCAATCACTTTTATCATTTCAGTTTCAAATTCTTTTAGTTTTAATTTAAAAATACAGGAAGAAGACTGTCTAAAAAAAATACTTCTGACCTTTAGATAATACAATGATATTTCCTTTGATAGGTCTTGTAATATTTTTAGGCACCACTGAAGCTAAGTGCAGGTACTCACAGGCTATGACACTGTGTTAGTATTTAGAGTTGCACTTTGCAGTCCATTTCTAATTGGTATAAGTTTTTAGGCATTTTTGGGGCTAAAGTATCAATGACTCATTTACAACCTCAGGATAAATTATATATTAATTAGTGGAGCTGCCTACACTTCAGTTTTGAGCACCTGTGAGCAAGTTTTGACTTAGCAAATATTAAAGCACTGACCAAGGAGGCAGCTTGCTTGGATTCACCCAAACTCAACTTCATTTCACAGCCAGAAATATACAGTTTGCTGTTCCCTATAACCTAGACTGCATGCGAAAAACAAACAAGAAATGAGATTGGCAGAAAAGAACAGAACACAATGCTTTCTATTAAAGAAAGACACTTTACCAATTTTGTTTTATTTCACCTTTCATAATGCTGTGTTCTTTTTAGCACAAATGCCATTAAACGTCCCTGGCTCATTAATGCAAGTATACTTATTTCCGCTTATAATTATAGGTTACTTATGATTAATGTGCATTTTTGAAATGGTACCTGTTCCACTGAGGATTATTAAAAACGTATAATTAGAAGCATCTCCTTGAGAAGAGGAGTTAAATATTCTAATACTTAACCTACATAAGTATTTGCACATAATCACGGAGTTTAAATGAACAATTCTTAATTATTTGAAATGCAACTTAAGGTAAGTTTAGTTTCCCTAATCCTTCATATCAGCTTTCGGCAAAAAAAAAATAGATTCCCATATAAAAAGGAGAAACCAAACCAAACCAAATTAAGGTATAATACATATTTTGGTGTATTTTAATACTAGCAAGCTTTTGCTCCAGGGCCAAAGCTGGAGGACAGAAGCGCTGTGGTTTCTTTTTGGGAATGCTGAAGCCGCCTGCACACACGTGGCGGGAGGGCACTGTCCCCTCAGCACCAAGGTGGCCCCTGCTGCAGATGGAGTGCAGCTCGTGGCTCTGCTCAGCGGGACATATCCATCAGCAAAGGAGAGTGAAGCACAGCATGAAAAGCTCTCATTTCACAAGAAAATAGAAGACCACAGTGTCCCCTGGAAAGATCCCTTGTGCTTGCTCTGCAGTGACAGTCCTCCTGTGCCTCCCTACAGAAGTGCACAAATCCAGGACTATTTACCGTGCTACTGCCGGTGATTTCATGGGGCCTCTAGTTGAGGCCCATTAGCAGCAATGTGGAAGTTTATTTCCTGAAATTCTTATTCAAGGTATATGGTCAATCTAAAGATAGGACAGCTAATGAAATGCCTCCTGCAACTCCACAGCGCCGCCGTGCGCCAGGGCTCTGGGCACAGACTCGTTGCCCTCACAACCAGGACAGGCAGAGCTGCTCGTGGCACCGCTTGGGCACAGGCCTTGGGTCCCAGCCCACACTCACCCGCTCCCACTAGGTGCTGCCATTGAGGACATCAGAGAGCTCTCCCAGCACTCTGTGGACGTTTGTGGCGTTTAAACTTGAAGGTCTGCAAATTTCCTACAACTAAACCTTGTGTTCTGATGTACTGGGTCCCTACAGAAACAAACTGCCTATTCACCCTCAATGGTTCCTTTCCTGCCACCAAACACTGCTGCCTTGAAGCCACATTCCAGTATATTCTCCACTTTTAGGGGCCAAATTTATTACAGCACAGGAAATGATAACTATGAAAGGAGGTAATACGACATTTAAACGTCTTGCTGAACCTGATGTTCTCATCTCAATCAAGCAAATTCAACCTACAGCCTCTGGCTGCTCCTGCCCAGCGGGCTGAAGGGCGGCTGGCGCTGGCACTGCGAGGGCTCCTGCAGCCACCAAGCAGCAGATGCTGCTTGAGGAGTTTGTATCAGCCTCCAGCTCCTGTGGGCCCCACGCAGGAGCGAGCTCAGCACTTTCAGGATGGATTAATTTGCCTGCTACTTCCTTTTAGATACATTTCATTAAATGTTAAATAAACATGTCCAATAGAAAAGCTGAATTTATGTCGGTGTTTTCCCCTTGTTACCAATACTCTCTTTAGTCAGAAAGCTTTCTTGAAAAATTCAAACTGGATTCCTTTTCAAACAATATATGTAGATTTAAAGATAATTCTGTCTACTGTGAGATGTAATTGGTTTATTTATGTTACCACCTACAGGAATTGGATCTAATTTAGATCAAGACTCTTCTCTGTGAATAGCACATGAAGCTTGATTTAGATATTGAATAATTTTGACTCTTACATAGATTAGAGAGAGTTTGATCTCAGGCATTATGTTATTTATGTATTATAACAGATAAATTTAATATGTATTAAAAAAGAAAAATTTTGATAAATTGCAACAAAACGTGAAAAAAATGTATTATTATATCGGGTCTGAAAATTGGGGATGTATAGTTATAGAATGTTTAAACAAATGTTATTTCTCTATTTTTTATTTCATTAGAATGCAACAAATAAATTAGCAGAAATTTAACTATAATTAATTTTGGTTAAAAATGAATGTTTACTATGAATGCAATAAACAAAACACCCCATTTTCATTAGGCTGAAGATCTTAACACAGAAAGGAGAAGAGTATCAATTTAATTTATTCATCTGAAGGAGACTAAAAAAAGGTTAATCTGAAGCCTTAGGGTGAGTTAAAAATTGTATTATTGAAAAGAAATAAAACAAAGTCCAAGTTACCATAAATTCAGAATCTCAATATCACGTTAAGCCAATACGTAGTCAAAAAAGCCAAATATACAAAAACATAAATGTACCCTAAGCAGGTCTTCAGAGATAGATTTTTAATATAACCAGAGTATTAGGAATATTTATTTACACATGGCCTACAAATTCTATATATATCAGGACATAAAAGTTTAATGATATTGCAGTCCACACAGTGCAGTAGCACTACCCGCACTTGGAGTGAAGGAGAAGGATAACCAGGGGATCATCTCCGTCCTCCTCGGTTCCCCATCCTGTGCCCTGTGCCTGTGCAGAGCCCCGTTCCCCAGGCCTGCCCACCCTCGCGCCTCGAGCTGCGCTATGCAACCTTCAAACCGGGCTGCATTTTACAGGGAAATGTAAATCATCAAACCTACAGAAGGCAAGGGCAAGAAACAAGGCACCCAGAACCCAAGATAAATAATGCACAAAAGCCATAAGGCCAAGATAGGAACATGCTCTCATTTCCTGGGCTGAAATACTTTTCCAAATGTTTAAAAATAGGTATTTACAAACAAGAGTCAAGTGAGTTGACTCTGCAAGTCATTCTTTCCCCCGCTATCAGCAGGATAACATTGATTATACAGGGACAAGTTCAAGCCCAGCATTTGTTCTTTGCAGACTGTCTCTCAAAAGGTGAAACTCACAGTTCAGAGTCTATGCACCAAATAAATTCCACTTAAATCTATTTTGATGGCTTAATTGGGTTGTAGGGCTTGTCTTGGCCTCCTGCAGGGTACTGGGTTTCTCTCTATATTATTTGACCTTACTGTGAGAATGGAGTTGCATCTTTTATTATTTGTTTTATTCATGATCCTGAGGTGAATACAATAAATAAAAGCTTGAAAAAGCATTTTTGAAACATTTCCAGTGTTAGAAGCAAACACTGCTTACCTCACTCACGGGTAAACAACGGGCTGTAAGTGCCAGCAGTGCTCAGGTTAACTCTGCTTTCTAGATTTATTGTTGGACTTACAATAAAAGCCAGGATTTTACAACTTCCCCCTCCCCAAATCCCCGTCTGTGTTACTAGATGGCACGAGATGCAGGTAACAGAGGATGCTCGGGAAGGATCCTTCCTCCCTACCGAACAGTTCTGCCCGTGCTGTGGTACATGGGCACACCTCAGTCCAGCACGGGGAGCACATTCCTCGCTGACGGCGGAGCAGGGCTTCCCGAGACACCACTGAACGCCGCTGGCAGCACGCACTGCCCTCCGCTCGCTTGTAGGCTGCACGCCAGGAACTCATCAATGATGCGACATGCACCCAGCACCATGCTGCTTCATCAGCACGGTGCAGCTCACACCAGTGAAGGCCACATTACTAACCAAGGCTTATTTTCCAGACCTAGCGTCACATCAATGTGTTCACCTGCCTTTTGGAGAGAGCTAACTCAGTTGCATCATGGAACACTTTTATTTAGCAATGACATCCATGATCCATGAAGGCAGCCTTTACCTTTCAGCATTTCCTCCTCCATCACCTGCAAACTTCAGGGAAGTTTGTTAGTTTTGCCAGCAACAGGAGGTAAGGAAAAGAAGATGGAGCACGCTGAGGGAAATGGCATCTTTGCTCTAGCAAACACCCAGTGTGATATTCCCTGCCTCTGGAATTCTGTTTTCTCCAGGCAGCACAGGAATCAGAGGAGGAACCAGGACATCTCGTGGCCACCATGGGAGACCAATGATGCAGGCTGGGTCCAACAGGCATTTAAGGGCCAAGGGGGATGTCAGAGAAGAAGGCAAGGGCCTGCGAGCATCCATAGAGATGGTTCCCTGCAAACGCAGGGGACTCGGCCATGGAGACCCAACCAGGGCTTCCCATCACCCCGAAATGCCTGGGGACCTCAGCTGGAGAAAACCCGCTTGTCTTTAGCAAGAAACAAGTGGGCTTAGAGACAGCAGTAAAAATGGACATATTAGCCTATACACTTCTTGCTTTCAACACGTCTTTCACTGTGAGGAAAGGAGCAGTTGGGCCAGCCTGTGTCCCAGGTTTGCTGGGCAGCCTGCAGATGAGCATTGCCTTGAACACGACCCATCACGGATGGATTCACGGTCGTATCGCACCAAACCGAACACAACAAAGAAACAAGGAGGCTCTCAAAACCAGATGTGACCTGTTCCTCCTGTTAGCAATGCGGCAAGTGGCTTGGAAAACTCCAAGGGAAAACCTGCCTCAGGATTCCCCATGCCCTGCAGTCCCTTTAGCCCCTGTGTAGGGAAAACATAACCTTGAAGAGGAGTAAGAAAGGCTGCAAGTCCCCTGACACAACCATCCTCATAAAACAAACACACTCCTGCCCTTTAGAGAAATGACAGCCCACGACCTCCTGTTCTGGGAGCTTTTTGTGTCTGTTATATTTTTAAGATACAGATATTGAGTCTAGTGCAAAATGTCAGCCATATATACACTCCTGCAGTTTAAGGAGCTGAACTGGTCTAAGAAGGAAAAAAAAATCTCCAAACCTTACATTTTTTGTCTATTTCTAGACACTGTAACACTCCCTTCACCAAGAGGAGAGAGGCAATGATGGCAATTAGCTGTGTACAATAGCAGACCTAACAGGCACAATGCTTGAAATTCAGTTATTAATAGATTTAGGTGAATACTTTGCTCTGCTTTTTAAGGGATTTATATTTAAAAACTTAGTTTCAGTCATTACTTAATATTTCACAATATTTAACATTCCACATCAAAAAAATGGTTAAAATCTCAAAAGGATCTCAAAGATCCTTTTCAAGCTGACCTGAACTCTCTTTCATTTTTTTTTCCTTCCTGAGCTCTTTCTTTTTTTCTTTTCTTTTTCTTTTTTGGGTAGAGGGGAATAAGAGATGGAGAGACAGAGAATAGAATTAGAGTCAAATAACATAAAACAGAACATAACAAAGTATTTCTCCAGTGTAATACAGAGGAAGAAGGAAGCTCCCTCACCAGTAACTGGGCGTTCTTAGAACAAGATTCTCACTCCTGCCCTGCCAGGCTGGGTCCCAAAGCCCCTCTCCTTGGCGGTGCTCCCAGGTGACACGTGTGCGTCCTCATCTCGCACCCACGTGAGGAGCAGCATTCCCAGGATTATTTACATTT
Organism: Crypturellus tataupa; assembly: GCA_034781795.1. Taxonomy (NCBI): domain Eukaryota; kingdom Metazoa; phylum Chordata; class Aves; order Tinamiformes; family Tinamidae; genus Crypturellus; species Crypturellus tataupa. Next base: position 3,104,096 of record JAWLRI010000115.1, read on the forward strand.
CCTTTCTGGCAGGAATACGCAATCTAGAGTCCTGACCACCTAGGAAAAAGGAGAAAACAACTTGCTTTATACACCACATCCGGACAAACTCCAGTTATAAGCTAAATTCAATCTTCCTATATTTGAGTGTTAATCCTATTAACTCTCCTGTTGCAAGTAACTCGAGCTCCAGAGAGCTACCTCCTTTCTTGGAATTACATGACAAAAGGGTTAGGTGTCACCTGGGGCCCCAGCAGTGGTGCCCCCAGGCACCAGCCAACTCCCAAGGGCTCTGCGATGGCCCCGGGAGAGCTGAAGGCACCAGCGCAGTCCCTGCTCCAGATGTCACATTCAAAGATGGTTCTCACACACCTTCTGCTTTAGTCCCGATATCTCCTGAAGTTAAAAAAATCCATATATTCCATGATATATGTTAACCATATATCCATATAACCCTGCACTCCCCTACACCCTGGGAAGTCTACTGCAAAGTGTCATAGCAAGTCACACACAAACACATGAAACTCCACCAAATAGATGCAGACCCACTGAAATTACTGTACCTCAAAATCACTATTAGTCATACTAATTCAAGGTAACACACTAAAAATAAACCTCTGCTTCATAAGGCTAAGCTGTGAATCACCATAACATATGAATCACAACCTCAAATGCAGAAATGAAAAGACATGGGAAAATAATACAGTTTGTTCAGGAGAGTGCTGATTATTCCATTTCACAGAAGACTGAAAAAAATGTTTCATTATTTTTATAGAATCATTCTAAACTGCAAAGCCCTCCACACATCCAACCTATTTAAATAACATTTTAACAATGTAATTGCTAGAGATATTTCTTCCTTCTTATCAAAAACTTTAACCAGTAAAACTACCTTAATTTATTTTCATATTCATTATTCTAAGGGGCTGACATCTGCAGGAAACTGTTTTGTTTATATTCATTCATATCAGGCCTCAAAAGGCCCAAGTGACTAATTACCTAATGAGTGGCAGAGCACTGCACAGCACAGAGTAGACCCTGGATTTTCCACTCAGTGATGATGATAAACCCTTATGTCAAAATATGAAAGTCAAAATTTGAGATCTTTAAGGAGAAAACAATGAAATATTTGAACAAACTTTGACTACCACTCTCAATCCTTTATCCAGTTAAGGGCAATGAGTCAGCCAATAAGACTATGTTCACCTGAAAATACTCTGAAATGAGCCACACTGGTACAGAGAATTTATTAAGGAAGTCTATTTAAGGTCGGATATTGCTTCCAAGCCTGCAGCAGAGCAGGCTCCTCAACATACGTTATCCTCTTCACAGAAATTCGTGGAATTAACCTTATGCAAGGCAGGCTCTGTACTTTAGCTCTACTGTTGCCCCCGTTTTCATTGCGTTCTTTGACGTAAAGCCTTCTGTACGTGCCTGACTCAATCCCCAATTCCTACATCGAAGTATAGGACATAAAATCCCCTGAATTCTAACCCCTTCCAATGTAAAGTGAATAAAGAATCTGGTGACTGGAACCAAGAGTGTTGAACCTGGTTTGCTTAGATATAGCCTAATCATCTCCCATGTACTATATATAGATTCTCGACTTCGGGGCCGAGCACTCACACTGAAGTCAGTCCTGAATTTTCAGGTTTCCAAAAACTAGTAAGCCAGTCAGCATTTTCATAAGGAGGTCACATATTTATATTAAGCTATTTGGATAATTGTGGAGGAAAGGACAGCAAAAACCTGGGCACAAGACTGTGCACTTGGTCTTGAGCAATGGATCCCTCCAACACAAAGAACTTCTTGGATATTGGAATTGTAGCCTGTGACATTCTGATTAAAAATGCAACTAATCTTACATGAAGTCTTGCTCAAATGCAATCAATTACACTTTGTCTAAAATGAACCTGTAGCACCTCTGTGGAAGAAAAATGAGAGGAGATGCTGGTTTGTTGAGGTTCTCTTTTGATGAATGGACAGAGAAGGGTGAACATACTAACTCCATTACCATTACAGACAAATTAAAACTAATGCACTTCTACGTACTGCATGAATTACACTTTTCACCTCAGAGACTGGCTAAATTGGACTTGAAGTCTTCTGAATCAGGCCAGAGATGGGCTAATGAGCCAGGGAATCTCTGTCATGTATTTTCTGACCCTTTTTTAACATGTTAAATATATAATAATTGGAAGTTTGAGGAAGAGATAAATACAGAACGCAGTCAACATTTAGTTGCTGCTTACAGCCAACACTTTTACATTTTCAGCAAATCATATTATCTTACGTGAAGTTTAAGCTGATTAAATGACTTTACGACACGCAAAAATACTTAATTCACAAAGTATAGAGTTTGAAAGCATCAAGTTCTCTACCTGCCAGAAAACAGGTTGCATCTGAAATTTGTACTCATTTCTTCATAAGGTACGGAGCCCATGTCCCCCAAAGCTACATTGTGCAAAAGCTAGAGCAAAATAGGAGAAAAAATGAAAAAAACAACCAACCAACAAAAAACAGAATAGACTAGAGCTGGTCATCTGCTTTTCTGGTCTGATATGTTGTAAATGTTCTTCTTAAAAGCAAGCCAATTTATGAAGAAACAGATTCCAAACCTGTATGGTCCTGTTGTCCTTGATGAAGTGAGAGTAACTTACACTAACTAAATTCATACTTCCCTTCAGATGTCCAAGTAGTAGAAAACTGCAAACTTACACAGCATTCAGTGGATGAGAAAAACACGGATCTGGAGGACTCATCTACACTAACAGGAGCAGTACCACTGCAAGGACTGACTAATTTGAAATGATAAAAAATGTGTGCAAGCTTCAAATAAGTTACCACTATTACATTATTTTTCAGGGCATCCCTCTACATTAAATAGATACTCTATTTGTGTCTGTTACTGTAATACTATGCTACACAGGCACATGTCTTAATACCTTTATTTAACATGACATTTTTTGTGCTGCCTAGTTGAATGTCTAAAAACATATTGCACTATCTGTCTGTTCTGACAGAACCTGCTTTTAGCTGGATTTTCTCAGGGAGACATGCAAAGAAACTAATCATCTATAGCTGAAAGTACCACAGATGAGGTATTAGAAAAACAATGTCTTACAAAAATAGTTACCTAAATTAGAATACTAAATTGCAAAGCTTCAAGGAATCTACATATTTTTATATACATATTGCATATAAAAATATACATACACACATTAAAAAAAAAAAATGTATATTTATATACGCACCCACCCACAAACACATGCATAAGCATCCTGTTGCCGTTTTCCTTTATTGGCCTATATTTGTGGGTCTTTCCTTGCTGGCTGAAACACAGTCAGAGAATCCTCCAGGCACAGAAAAAGCACAAGTTACAACCTGATTCCAGCTGTCCGCATTCCCTTCCGCTCTCCCTGAGGAAGCCACAGGAACCGATGCTCAGCGACGCGACGGGTCGGCATCAGCGCAGCCCCGGTGCAGCTGCAGGGACGCTGGTTCGTGGTGTGAGAACATGGCCTGGCCCTTCGGTCTGATAAATAACATAAAAGGGCAACCATCCATCATCCCGTTACGTAGCCTGGTGTCCAGTACAACCCATATTATTATATTATTTGCATGAAAGCTTTATAAAGCCACGGACTGGTCTGGAAATCAGTATAGTTAGCACCGAGTCTCAAAGTGGCCGGAATATCTTCATAGGTAACTTAGTTCTTACTCTTATGCTTGCTGATTAAATTCCTGGCTAAAAGCCTAGATCCCCTAAAAGTCCATGATCTCCTGTTGTAGTAATAAAAAATAATGAAGGCCGTCGGCAAATGATATCCCAGCCGCGGGCCTAACGCGCCGGGCCTCCCCAGCCACGCGCCCCCCACCTGCGGCCCCGACCGTCCGGCGCGCCGGGCCTCCCCAGACACGCGCCGCTATTAACTATTCAAATAAAGAGTAACGAAAATAAAACCCCACTCGCGGCCTATGTCGGTGTCCCTCCGGGCACCGGCCCCAAGGGAAAATCCCGACGCGGTAACGACGGAAACTAAAACATAAGCGAAATAAAATCGGTGAGAGGAATTAGGCCCACGAGGGTCCGACGTGATCCCGCGTTCTTTTTCCCCCCTGGGTTACTTTTCCCACCCGGGCCCACAAGCTTTATTAGGCCTCCCTCCAGCCCTGGGCCCAAGCAATGTGCTCACCGCTCCCGAAGTCCTGGAGGATGGTGGGCTCCAGAAGTGGCGGCTCAGGCTAGAGGTATGCCAGCAACAGCGACGCCAACGCTGAGCGGAACCCCTCTGCGCAGCTCAATATGAGCCTGAGGTGTTCAGCTCCTCTGGGATTTTCCGGCAGGCCCGAACCCTGGCTCCGCCCCTAAGGCTCGCGTAAGGAGGAACAGGCACAGACCCAAAGTTCGGTGGCAGAAGCCCCCCGTTTATTCAAAACAGGGATATTTATAACATTGACAAGGGGCGGAACGAGGGAGGA
>JAWLRI010000115.1:3108656-3129904 GCA_034781795.1 Crypturellus tataupa
AAATCCTCACTGCGCATGCCCACAACCGGGGTCACTTGGGGGACACCATTGGCCCCTATGGGCCCCCAAGAGCCCCCCTTTATCCCCCAACAATCTCCTAAAGCCCATTTGCAATCACATCAATTTTGCTAAAATGTTTGTGTAAAGCTAAAAACAGAGGAATTTGCACTCAAATACCAGCAGCACTCATGGGACTCACTGGTAAGACACCTAGTGCAGGTCCCTGGCATTCACATCTGAGACTAGGAGATTACTCTGATGCAACTCTCCGAACTTTACAGACAGTGTCTACAACAAATGTTTGGGGACAATTTTATTTTATTACAGTGAATTTAATAGAGATCATCTATGAAAAGGAAATATTTTTTCATGATCACTCTTTTTCTAACTTCAGAGTAAGAGTTTGTCTCTGTATGTAACTCCCCTCCAAATGGGGGTCCTTAAAGTATAAACATTTCTTTTTCTGTTCACAGGAAGATTTTTAAGTTAAGCATAATTTCAAACATAAAATGTTGTAAGTAGTTTGAGAACAGTGTAATCAAAATCTAAGAGAGGTTAATTGAACAAATGATTTGGTTCTGGACACAATCTGATCATTTTTTGTGTAATTCTGGCTGCTTGTAACTAACAGTTATGGTTTCTGTTATCTTAAAGAAAGGTAAAAACTCGAGTGTCCATGTGTACAGCATGGTACCAAGCCAAGGAAGCCCAAGTCCAGGCTTCAGTATCAGTTAGGAACTCTGATTCTCCCAGCAGTGTATATTCCTACAGATTATAATTCCATATATATCTAATGCTTACTGCTCACCCTACACAAAGGAAGCTTTATAATTGGATGTTCAGAAAGTGGAAATTTTTTAAATTAAAGTGTTCCCTGGATCTTCTGTGAATATATTTACATATGTACTTCGTATTAAACTCTCATTAGAATATGCTAATGATTAAGAACTAATGATTAATTGCTTGGTGGAATTCTTAAGAGAAGGCAATTTATTATTTTAAGCTCTCTTTCCAAATGAAGTTTATCAGCCTGATCAGCTTGGCTACAAGAATACAAGAAGGAAAATTCAAATCACATGGAAAATGTTCCTGTAACTCTTTACTTCTGCCTAATATCAGTTAGCTAAACTATGCCATTGCACCACATATATTGCGCTATTTATACAGCCAGCACAGTACACACCTACAGCAGCAGGCAGTGCCCTCTGTTCTCAACCTCTAGAACAATTCAGAATGGTTCAGAGTTGAAACTATGTTGATCAAAAGATTCCCTCTATAGAGGCATTTTGCAGACATCTGTCTGAGCAGTTGCTGATTCAGCTTGTCCACACTGCTTTGAAGAATGCCAAACAAAGCATTTTTGGACTCTAAATGCACAGTTTATGCAGGGGATATGTCACGATATGAATGAGAAAAAGGCAGAATTCCCACAGCTGAACACTCAGGAACCACAGAATGGCTGCGGTTGGAAGGGACCTCTGGAGATCACCCAGCCCAACAGAAAAGGTTTAAGCCAGACCAAGGAGCCAGAGCCCAGCAGGGCATGTGTGTACATAGGAAATCAGGACAGCTACACGATTTGAGTGCAAAGGACACGTATCCTCAACAGCTAGATTCCTTCTGCAACTTTATTACCTTGGCAAGGATTAGATCTCTTACTGAAAACATACAAGCTTTCTGTAAAAAGTAAAAATTGTGATCCAGAAAACACAGACCTTTTAATATAGTTTCATCTCATGATTTATTTACCTGGGAGGAACCTGGTAAGGCTTAGGCAGCACAGCTTGAGCAGACTGTGTTTCACAAAGTGCAGATGAAAACCAGACTGCAAGAACGGCTACAATTAAAAATTCCCAAACTGGAATGCAGTCGATACACAACCGATATATATCGTGCTGCCCTTTGCAGTGCCTTCTAGTTAATATTTAATAAAAACTATAACAAACAAACCATACTTATGATGCTCTTCCACAGGTTTATGAAATTACCTATGACCTCGGAAAAGCTGTAGGTCTTCAGACGTGCAAAGCTGCAGTTTAGGAGCCAGCGAGCAAGCTGCTCATTAGCTCTGAAGCACACGGGGCTCCGTCACTCCCTGCGGCACCTCCGGCTGCTCCTTGGCAGCTCAGGGAAACAGGAGCGGAGGGGAATGGACGTCCTCGGGGGAGCAGAGGGCAACGGACGTCCTGGGAGGACCCACCAAAGGCACCACAAACCACACGCAAAGCCAAGATCACTGGGTGCCTCTCCTCTACTTCCATTAAAAGTGGAATGAAAAAAATATATGAGAAACAGCGGAGGGAAAATGCCAGCTTTGAAAAGCAAAATGAGTATTTTCCTATCATTTTAATGGTAAACTTTCCCTAAAAAGAAAAAAAAAAAAAAAAAAAAGGGAGGGGGGAAGAAAGGGGTCAGCAGGGAACTCCTTAGGAACTTTTCCAATTTTGTGTAACTTCTGTAGATGACTTTGTTTTTTTTTCTTTCTTTCTTTTAATACTAATCAGCAATTTCTCTTGTGAAGTTATTTACACTTCTGTGGCAGTTATGAATAAAAAGTAAAAATAAAATTAAGACTCAGCTCTAAAATATCTTTCTCTTAGATCAGTATCTCAACAGAAAACACTGTTATTCTTTTACCTGAGCTATTTCCAATGCAGATTAAAGTGAAAGTATATCCAGCTCTCACTCGTAATTTAAAAATCCTCCATTCATGTGTGCCAGGTTTTATGTGTTTTGGAATATACGCTGAAAAGTGGCTGCTTAAGATAGGCTATTTTAAAAGAAGGAACAATCTGAGAGAGAAAATGAATAAAACAATCACAAAAATATTTTATTCTTCTGATTGAATTTTTATCTCATCTTATTATCATGCATTTGTTTACTTTTCCAAAGCCCGTGATACTGAATGCTGATAAGACTTTGCTGGTGCAGCTCCAGCCCATCACATAGTTTAAGAAACTTGCAGACACCAACACGTTAAATAAGCAAACCTGCCCCAAGAGCCTTGCAGGACTGGGCTAAAGAACTCATCTGCTTTCTGTTAAATATTATGTGAAAAGAAGATCCACGCCAGGTAATAACTAATTATTATCTAAATCCTCCACATTCCTCCTTGGCATGTTTTGCCGGCTGTTTTCAATCTGCTCCGAGACGCTGACACTGGTTAGTGCGGTCCTGGCGCACCCGCTCGGGAAGGCAAACCCGCAGCCCTGAGGTGCCGAGGGAAGGTTTGATCACCCCGAGCGAGAGCGCCGCAGGACGGGAGAACCAGGCAGAGGGATGCAGTGACAACCCAGGGCCAAAAGCTCTGGTTTTCTTAGCTAAAGGTTATGATCGGTGTGCCCTTTATGGACTGCTTCACTCACTGCCTCTTGAGCATCCAGAAAGGCCCAAGTGGAGAATTAAGAGGGGCCAGGAGAGTCTTCGAGGGTACAACAGCCGTTGCTACCCCACGCGTCTCCCTGCTCCATCCCCCTGCGCCGCCCCAGCACAAGGGGACACCAGTTTTGAACATATTGCTATCTTGGGCTTGTATCTATCAGCACATAAAGACAAAACGAAAACACTAAGAAGCTGTATGACAAGATCTATGCAGAAAGCGCACCGGCCGTCCCACTGGCGGCTGCGCGAGTCAGCAGCATCATCAGATGAACTGTCCTGCTTCTGCCGTGGATTGTAAATCCGACACATTAATCTGTTTTCAAAAACAGCAGAGCTATTAAAGTAAATTCTCTTAGAAACCTGCATAAAGTATCAATGGGGAGACGCTGTTTCAAATAACCGTGCGTTTACACAAAAACTGTGCACACAATGTTCAAAATGGCTGAACGCAGAGCAACGCCGCAGACTCCTTCATTTTAGAAGGAAGGATGAGAGTTTACACATCCCACCCGAGCATCCCCCTGTAATTAAACCAAAACACTAAGCAACAGCCACACGGCTTGCTTTCCCCTTTCTCCATACTTTCTGCATTTAATTTTCACGTGTTCCACAAAGCTCTTCTAACACCCAACAGTTTCTGTAGTTGAAAGGACTATAAATCTCCCGGGTGAGGAGTCCCTACCAAACACAGCGGGACGCATTATTGTCACGTCACTTCTCCTTAGACTGACGAGTCAGTGATGAAAGTCTGATGGACTTCCCCAGTTGTGATCTAGTGCAGCTTTCTGAATCAGACACATGAAAGACATAAGCCAAGGTGTGCCAAGACCTCCGAGCGTGCAGTGAACAGAGACCTCCTCTAAGGGAGACACTTCTGCTTCACACTGAGACACATGCGATACCATCTGACAAAGCTGTATTACACAAGGCTAAATCCTAACACTTCTTCTGAATAAAACTTATGAGAACTTTGTTTAGAGGACAGTATGAGGACACTACTTGCTTTAATTGAATTAGGATAGGCACAAAAATCCAGAGTCACTGAGGATGATCTCCAGATCTATTGGGAGACGAGAAATTTCCATCCCAAACTAAACTGGTCCAAAGGCTGCTCTATTTACAACAGTCTGCACCTGGCTCAGGGCTATTTATCAGCTAGTAGCTGCTAAGCCTCAGAAAGAAGACCACACATCAAGAAAAACGATGGGAATCCTGAGGAAATGAATGCACGATTGGAGAGAGTGAATGTGACTTTTCAGTAGGTACATTTCCATAGACAGCAGGATGCATTTTTAAGTCTAAGTGATCGAGTACAAAGTAATTTAAAATGAAAACAGAGGTAATACATTTAGCTGTCGGATGAGGGTCTCTAAGAGGTACATTTTCGAAGACCTGAGGAGCCTCTATGTCTCTGTGCTTCTCGGTGCTGCTGCACGTCCCTCTTTCCTGCGTCCCAGCTAGCGGGTCTGCGCGCTGGGGGATCCCTCAGGATCCCTGCTGGGCTGGGGCTGGGCTCCGTGCTGGACGCCCAGGCTCACACGGTGCTGCTCACTCTTCAGCTGGGATCCCACCCTGGGAGCCGCTCCGTGCTCGAGGCCACCACGTGATATCGGCTGCTGCTGCTGCAAGTTCTGCACTTGGAGAGGAGTTCCTTGAGAAGGGCCTCGCCACTTATGGTCATTACACACTTCATTTTCGATTAATTTCAATTCTGTTTTGACAAAAGATAATAAAATCCACAGAGCCAACTCAGCTCCAAATAATCACTACCAAAATTGGTCCTGTAGTTTCCACAGGAAAGCGTTTTCTTCTTCACTTCCTGCCTTAAATGACTGTGCTGCATGGATGCATTTCAGTAGTGACTGCAATAATCCCAGATAAAGTGCAGGAGCTGAAGAATTAAGTCTTTGCAAAGATATCCTTTTTTGTTGTTGTTCCTGCTAATGTAATATTCACTGATTATTCTTTGTTTGCAGTTTTTATTTCCATTCACTTTGATAATTAATCATTTGTAATACTCAGATAACACAGTATGGTCTCCTACCACTTTCAGGGACTGATCATCATTCAAAAGTTGGTGGATATTTTGCCACTAACAGAAAAATTAAAAGTATTATCAAGATGAAGACTTTATTTTACTTTTAAAGAGTATGGAAAGTTTTATCTAAACAGAATTAGGGCATGTAAAAGAGATTCTAAAATACCTTTCTGGATTAACGTTTTTTCCGGGGAGGGGAAGGGGAAGGGAAATGGTGAAAAAAAATATCAAGAGTGTTGGGTTGATTTAGCATGCAAAGTGCTTCCATATTGTGCAACTAAAAAAAAAATAAAAGAGAGAGAATTGTCATTTTACTGCTCAAGAAATTTAGGAATATTGCCTGAATCCTATAATTTTCCAAATTTCTGTTAGCTCAGGTAGTGAGACAACACGGATGAATATTTATGAGCACAAGTCAGACTGCCCAGTTGTTTTTTTATCCTGCATGATTATTTCTCTAAAATAAAATATTTTAAAAAGGAGGTGGACTTCACCATGCAAGAAGGAACATTTGAATATCACGTGCTGCATCACAGGCAGAGCATTTGATTTGTAGATAAGAAAAGAAAAAAACTACAGGAAGAGCCTGCTGACAAGACATTTTCTTATACAGGCACAAAGTGTGAAGACATTATTAAAAATGTGCATACCATGGACCAAAGAATCTTCTGCACATCATAGTTCTTCCTGAACATATTAGTTCCCAAACTCCATTTTAAAAAAACTGCTGAGCTTCACCAAAGTTCCTGATGAGACTGCAGAAATTTCTCAACAGATTCTGGAAATTGCTAAGGAAGATTGGTTAGAAACAAAAGTAAAAAGTCAGCCGACAATATCAATACACTCTGGAAGACTCTTAAAAAGAAGGATTGTAAATATCCTGACCAAGAGAAAGATGCACTTGAGATGAAATAGCTTTTGGCTGTAACACCCATGCAATCCACAGCTGCGCCTGACAGCTTGGGATTCCCTTCCAGGAAGCAGAGGGAAGGTGGACACTGCAGCGTGCACCTATATCCATATCCAAGCAGAGCCAAGGAGCTCTGCCATGGCACCTGAACAAACACTGCACTGCCAGTTCCTCCCTCCCTCTCCCTCAGGTTTGCTCTGAAGAGAGTACTAAAACCGTTTGCAGGTTGTTTGCAATGGCTCTTGAATTGCAATTGTTTTCCCATCTCAATCTCGAGTTCAGTTGTGCTAGGAAAGCCCCTTGAAGAACCAGCACAGAAGAGTAGCCCGGCACAGCTCAGCTTCACTACTTCTCCATGCTGATCTTTTTATGATACTATAAATCTTGTAATGGGTTTCAAAACATGGTAATACCTTGTTGAGCTGCACCAGAGCTACTAAAGAAACTAGCTGCTGGAAGAGATGATGGAGATACCAGCTAGAGGCGGCCGAGGAGCTGCTGAAGGAATTGGACGAGACCCATACAATCATTTCCATGTGCCAAGTCCTTTTACTGACACAGCTGTGAATCATTTGAAACCACAGCACCAGGACACAAATGACCTTCACAATCCCAACTACCTGCTTATTAGAATGAAACCAGCTGCAGAGAAGTTACAAGATGTTATGAACAATATTAACTTCAATGGCTTCTTTTTTTTTTTCTTTGATAAAATTCTCCTATTTCAGTGAATTCATCACTTAAAGCAGACTCATGGCCAGAAGAGGGTACAAAGTTACCTATTAAGCAAAAAGGATTCTACCACCCCCACGAACATGAACAATATAGAGGAAATTACTGTATGCTCAACAGATGGAAAAAAAAATAGCTGCCAGATCTTCTCCACTGAGGACTTTGGTTTTGGCTAACAAAAAAAAAAAAAAAATTCTCGACCAGAAAAATGGGAACATGGCAAGTGAGGCTCACATTGATGATATAATTTTTAATGAACTCTGAAAATTTCAGAGAGAGAGAGAGGGAGAGAAATGTAACAACCTATTCCTGTATATTCACATTACACTTATATTCCTCACTCCCACGTGACTAGCAATTCACAGCACCTCTCCAGAACTGCAAATGCTCCCTGAAGAGCAGAGCAGATTTCAAGGCACAGGCAGCCAGTTCGAGTCTCAGGAGCCGCCTTCTCCCCACTCTATCCAAGTTGCAGGCTGCAGAAAAGCCATTTTTGTTGTGCTGCTAATTTATCTTTCAGGGTATTATGTTTTGTGTGTATTGATAATCCATATTCTCTTCCCTTTGCTGTTTTATAGCACTGAAGTATACAGTGCATTCAAAGTCCTTTTCCACATCAGTCCCAGCAAAGAACCTTTTTATTCCTCTAAGACACTTCTCCTTTCAGCCCTCAGAATTCATGAGCTCATAAGCAGCTTTCAACTTCCAAAAAAACCTGTTAATGTTTTTTGGCAGGAGTCTTCATTAAATAGTTTCTATCTGGAGTAAAGTATGGGCCAAGAAAGCTGAACTGCACTGCTGATTAGCTAGTCTGCCCCGCAATCAGATTCCTTTTTGGCTCTGAAGAAGATACAGAGCTGCTCCCCTGCCTCCGACTCCTTCGCACAGATCACTGGGGACTTTTTGGCAAGCAAAATTGGAACGGTATTTTGGCAAGGATACAACATATACTGGAATGCTCATTCACGGTGAACATGCAGAGAGATGAATAGGATCCATCTCCAAGGAAGTCTTTATTATTAGTATAAAGATATATTTGGCAAAAGTTCTCAGTTTACTTTAAAGGTAAGGAAGGCTAGAAGGTAACTGAGCTCAGGAAGAAATTAGCTGAGACACAGCAATTTTTTTCCTCAATATTAAGCCCTTAATTCATAAAGCCATACTTAACTAATTTTTGATGGTTCTGGCTCTATCACTGATGCAAGCAGAATGAAAACCGAAAGACAAGAATTGCTTGATTGCCCAAGGGAGGTCTTCAGAAGAAAAAGCAAGTTCAGAAAATTTCTATGCCATTTCTCAAGATCAGGTGGTTATTCAGGGGAAAAAAAAGACACTCAAATAACAGAGCCTTAACCATTTCTTAGAGGAGAAAATGAAAGTTCATTTCATAGGCCTGAAGAAGATGGAGAGAACAAGCATGGCTATCTCTGAAGGGTATCTGGTGCAAAAGTGATGTATATCATTTAATTTGGGAAAAAAAGAAAACAAAAACAGTAACTGAATCTAACAATATTTTAGTTTTGGCTTGTTTCTTAAACTAATTCAATATCATTTTGTTCTACCATGTGTAGTGCTGTGTTTTTAGTCTATTTGTCTAAGCTAAAGAGAGCAGGCCCTGCTAAGTAGAGAGGAGACCCAAGGGTGGAGGGGGGACACAAGCGCCCTAGGCAGAGGACACAGGCAGACCCCATATCCTCGACTCTCGCTCCCTACCCAACCTACTCAGATACACTCATTTATGGGGCTCCTCCTCCACGGAATGAGTCTGAAACAGCATCGTTTCCTTTGTCCAAAACACTCACTCAATGGGCACAATATTTCATGTAAAATGTGTGTAAAACTTACATTGCTTTATTCTAAAAGGTCTACAGATGATGCTCCCTGCCAAAATTTCAACTCAACTATGAGAGGGATCATTTATCTCCTAATTTCTAGCCCCCAAAATAATTCCTTTTGGAAGTAACGTGGAAGAAGTAAAGGAAAAACCCCTGCATGGGTTGAGAGATGCCCCAGTCCTGCGCACACTGCTGTTCGTTTGCTCTCCTCTGTCCTCAGCGCCGCACGTGTCCTCTCAATCAGCGTGAAGGACTTCCTCGTGCTTCCCCATCTCTGCAACGCTGCCTTTTGAGTGAAAGATTCCCTGGATCTGTCCATTTGTTGGAACTAGTGCCAGCAGCATCACTTCGTTCTCTCAGTTTTTGTCAACACATGTCAAATCCTGTCTTGAAAAGACAGCTTTGTTTTCAAGGTGCTTTTGGAAACAGCGCCTTACAGACTCTGTACACAATTTCAAACTCGTTTTGAAATTCATTTTGATGCTTCAGCAGTAAGTTTTAAGGGAGTATTTAATTAAAACTATCTCAGGAAAAGTTGATCAAAATAGAATCTAAAAGATAAGGGTTTCTGTATTTTACAAGGAAAACATCCAGTTAAGATGAAGAAAATGCTTTCCTTTGTATGCTTGACAATAAAATAACCTTTCCTTCTTCCGTTAGTGCACCATGGCAGTGCACTTTTCCTCACACTTTTTAACTTTAAATTTTTTATGAAAAGAATTTCATAAATGTCAGGGACTGATAGGGCCCGCTGCAAGCGGCTATAATGAGAGCTGGGCCCCGCTCTAGGAGCTCTCCCCGCCAGCCCCGCTCGCGGAGCCGAGCGTGACCCGCAGCCCCTCTGCCGCCGTGGCCGGGCCGCCCAGACGCAGCACAACAAAAGGAAGTGCTATTTTCAATTCCAAAGCTTTCTTCACAGCGCTGACCACTAAAAACACAAAAAGGGTGGCTGGTGACCTATGGATGTGCTGCAAAGCTAATCTGTCACAAGCAGAGCTGAACAAAGCAATCAGCAGAGCGCAGCAAAAAATTATATCCTGTGCTCGGGACTGTGCTGCAGACACAATAACAGCTGTCCTTAATAGAATAAGACTGCTGGGAAAGATCACCATTTGTCTCTTGATGTTAGTGTCCCCTTCAACAAAAATAAACAGTAATAACAGAGGCAGGAGCTTTGTTGCTGCACAGTGCACAGATTCTCGGGAGGCTCTGGGCATTAAGATGTCTTCAGGAAGTCTCCTCACAACACAGCGGCTCTTGAAACCTCACCAGTTTTTCAATATTTGAAAAGTCAGAAGGGAAGGCGAGAAATTCCTTTCAAATATCCCATAAAAAATTCCTTACAGAAATAGGCCAGTTGAGTGCTGGTAAACGAGATTTGAATCTGGAGGCTGGTGGGTGCAGACACCCCACAACAATCCACGTGCTGGACAGGGGCTCCTGGCGAGAAGACCCAGCACGAGCTCTCCGCTTATGGTCGCTGTGGGTGGGAAGTGGAAGTGTTTTGCTTTTTTTTTTTTCCACTAACTTTTGATCAAAAGAGCATCTTAGAGTTAAAACTATCCTGTCTAATATACAAAATGTGATCTTGGTATTGGCACTTTCTCCGTAGCATCAGAACCGTGCCCTTCACAAAATGATTGGTAAAGAAGTTCAAAAGGGTCCAGAGTGATACAATTTTTTTTTGATGTGCTCCTCTGTGTTATTTCGCTATCACTGGAAAACTAAAGGAATTACAGCTCCCACTCGTTTGATCCCCCTACCAGATACCATGAAGCATAATTGATAAATGTCAGATCCGCTTTGAACATGAAGAGTTTTTACTGTGAAACATTGCTCTTTGAGCTCAGGACAAGAGTTAATTAAAAAGTTGGTACCAAAGATAACACCCTCAGCAGGCCGCCTCTATTGATCTCCTCGGCAGCAGCAGAGACACTGATACAAGATCATAACATGTTCACATAAACAAGGCTGATTGCCACAACTTCTCCCCATCTTCCTCAGAATCAGATGCTACGGGTGGGATTACACAGCGTAGAGAGTTGCAAATCATCAAGAAACAAAAACACATCAACACTATCATTTCACTATGCTTTTCTACTCCCTTTCAAACTGTATATAAACAATTCAACTTCTTTAATATGTAAATCCTCAAATTTCCTCCTATTGGCTATTAATTTCATCTAGAGATGGGAAAATTGTCAAAGGCTTCGTCCCTGCTGTGAAGCCTTATACTTCTCCTATACTTAACACCTGGGCTCCTGGGCATCATTACATTCCTGGGCTTTTCCTCATTTCCTGCTCTGTCTCAGCATCCATGCTAAACAGCAGAGTGGGATATGTGGACTTTCTGAGGCAGCCTTCTCTAGCCTAAGCTATTTTATCTGGGGGATCCATTTCCTGACACTGTTTTGCTCATGAATATGTTTTGTAAAATTCACATTGCATGGATAGCTTGACCAACACTAACCTATCTGAGAGTACCTTGAAGAAAAGAGAAATCTATTTTAAAAAATGATGTTTTACTGAAATTCTGGGATGGCAAGGTCTAAGCGAAATGGTTAGATCGTTTTTTAAATTAAAAATTAATAACTACATTTTGGTGTCACTGTTCCTCTAGTTCGAATAGCTTGAAAGAGCTGCAGAGCTATTCCAGCAGACCTTTCAAAATGAAGGATCATCTGCTCACGCTTGATCTTTCCTTTTTTTAAATCACCGGAACGCTGCCTGTTGTGGTGAGGGCAAGGGCTCCCCTCGCCTCGCGAGCTGATCCCAAGCTCCGTCCTCTCTCCTTCCCTCCAGCACAGGCCCAGGCAGCAGAGCCACCACAGCGGGACTGGGAGCCCCGGTTCTCTCTCCAGCAACTCCCTCTTGGCTCTACTGCTGAATGGGCTCTGAGTTCGCAGCCTCAGCCGTGTACGGCCCACTGAAAACACCGTTTTTAAACCAAAATGTCACCTTATTCCATAGTCTTGTCAATGAAGATCAGTTTCATAGCAATCTTCGGCATTAGCTTACGGACTTTTTTTTATATCATTTCATTATCCTCCTGCTATAAGTCATACGCTTTCAGAGGATGTGAGGAACACAGTAACTAGGCCTCTTAAATAAGACTGTCAAAGAAAGCCTCCCAGAGAAGGCTATTTCTATATGTGTCTAAATCTCCATAGATTTCTAATAAATGCTTTTTCTTTTCTCCGTAAATAAAGATACTTTTCTTGAAGAGGATCAGAGTTCAAAATAAAACCACTTATAGGCAGGCAGAGCAAACACTGCATCTTGTTAGGATTCTATTGTCACTGCTGTCGTAAAACACATGTTGTTTAGAAACGTGTTGGTATCTTTTCAAAAAAAAAGTTGAGACCTTCCATTTATGAGACCTTCTTGTCTCTACAAGCGCTCTATGCGATGACCTGCGTGGTGCTCCATTCTCTGCTCTAGCTGAAAAACGCTGCTAAAAGCCAGTCTTTTTATAGCATATTGTAATTATTTTACATGGCAGGATCTTGGAGCAGCAGCATGGCAGCTTAGTACTTATATTAATCTAAATTAAATTAAGTATTGAGCCTTCCAGCTGGAAATCCTTTATTATCAGTGACTTCCTGTTGGAATTATTGCACAAGTCAGAAGAACAACTAACCCCGAGCCCAAAGCACTGAGTTTGCTGGGTGTATCAGGGCCACATCAGAGTATAGAAGAAGTGATCAGCCATGAAGAAAAAGGCTAGAGGACAAAATTGATCTCTCGTATGCCCTAGTCATTGCATATTCATGGCATCAGGGGACAAGGGATCAGCACTTTTTAGGATCAAGACTGTTATGCAAGTTGAATTAAGTACTTCTCATAAAGCTGAACTCTTTCTGGTGGGTAATTTCAAGCTGAAAAAAAATACCCAAAGATATAAGACATCATATATACAAAGCACAGGAAATGGACTGATTGCTGCATCGAGAAAAAAAGTAGACAAAAAGTAGTTTTTAGAGCCTGAGTTACAAGTAAAGTTCATGGTCAGCAAAACCTGACAACTTAAAATACTCCACGCAGGTGAACATCATCTCTTAGGGGCTTAATTACCTACCAGTAATTAATTCAATTCCATAAGTCTGATTATAAAAAATATTATTATTCAAAAAAATTATATCAGAATTTCTCTCATAAGATTTTATTATCTCCTGTTACTACTACTACTATTGATAATAATAATAACAATAATAAAGATAATTCTGTGATTTCAAAAGTTGTAACCCACTGACTGGGGGTTACATGGGACATGGGAATACAGGGCTCTTCACTACATTTTCAATGCCTCCTGAGGTAAGTAGGTCTTTCCAGTGGTAACTCTTTGAGAATTTTTTTCCATAAAACACTATCTTCACTGCTTTTTTATTTTTTTTTAGGATTTTTTCTTGTTTTCTTTAGTCCTCCATCAACACTGTCAATTAGTGACCATAAATAATTTCATTTTTATTATCTTCCTTGTGCATTTCTGAATTCCCTAAGGCTCTGTTTTGAGTTCTAAGCTTTGTGTATTTACATGCATCCCAGGGGTGTTATTTTCCATCAACCTTGCTTCAGTTTTCATTGTCATGCAAATGATGTTAAATTTTTTTGGCACTTCCTCTGATCACTCCATACTATCTGTGCTCACACTTTGAGCTTTCAAGCTCTACCATCCAGCACTTCTTTCCTTTTTTTCTTTAAACACTGATAAGACAGAACCCTTTTCTAGGAGTTTTCCTTAGCTCATGAAGTCCGTTTCCTTCTCTCCTATTTTTTACATACTTATGATCTAATATGCTCTTAAACAGCACCTTTGCCTTTGAATGTGGGTTTTGTTCTTTTTAAGTGACCATATGAAGCACACTGCGTGGCGAGATCTCAGCAACATCTTTAAATAACTGTCTGACACACAGTTGAAGATGTTATTACTCTCATGCTATTTTGAGATGTAGAGTTGACTTGATTACTTATATTCTCAGTTTTTGGCAGCAGAGTAGATTCATCGATTATCACAGATCAGCAACACATTTTAGTAATACTGAAATCCATTAAAATGATTTCGGCTGAGGCTATCTAGATTTTCATCAGCCTGTGCCTTTGCTTTAAGTAATACCTGCATAGATATATTAGAAAAAGACAGAAACAAACAATATCTAATTGTCACTGAAATGTCAGTCAATCATTTTACCCTCTTAATAAAGATTTAATCCAGTTTTGCCTCCCAAAATAATGCAACACCATAAAAAAGGGTAAACGTTCTCATTGGTAATAGAGACAGTGTCATATTCCATCCATTTAACTATTAAAAACACTGCATAGATTTAATATCCATATATAAGAATATGGTCCTAATGAACACATAGGGTACTTTTTAAAATGAAAAAATTGCAAGCATTGTCATATGTAAATTTCTAATAACAAAGGGCTAGGTCCAGTTTTCTGGAGGAAGAAACAAACCTGCTGCACCAATCTAATAAACGTGCTGCGATCGGTTTGGTACCTGACACACATCCCCATGAGGTGCTGCATCATCGTCTTGCCTCGCACTGCCAGCGCTGGCAACTATTTCAATTCCAGAAATAACTTGTGTTGATTTAGCTGCTTTTTATATTTTCATAAAGAGCAACTCTGTGCCACTGAAATGTGCCCAGTTACAAGCTCTCAAATCCACATGACACCCTCTTCTACAAGCGACTACACCAAAGTAGCACCTTACATATGGGCATCCCTTTGCTTTTAGGCTTTTTATTCCTGTAAACTCTGCAAAACCTACATAACAGTGGGAAAAGAGGGCTGGATTCTGGCTCGCACATTTGCAGAACTGTTAATTATGCTCTAAATTATTATTGACTGTGAGACAGAAAGAACCTATTTGACTTTGGCCTTTTTTATTTTTTATTAGTTAGCCTTTATTTTTTTTTTTTCAAATGAGGAGGTATGATGTGGAAATCAACTTGGAACACAACTATACTTTTTTTTAGATTGCCTCCATCACGACATTATTAAATGTATTTCTTCACCCAAGACACAAGCCCGCAGGCTCATGTGTCTACAAACCAGCGCTCCTCAAGCGCTGTGAGTGGCTCCAGCGCATGTGCCCTCAGTAGCCGAAGCCTCCCAACTGCAACGGGAACATCATTCCTGTTCCTACTAAAGAGATCAGAGTGTTAAGGGAGCAATCTTAGCTCTATACAGGTATCGTAGTGAGATATTTTCATTCACTTCTCAAATTGTTTAGGTAACCCCCTTGCAGGCAGAAAGACCACAGGCTTAGGGAGTCCAGGCTCTCCCAGGTGTAAAACAAGGCAGCTCCTGCCACACTAGGAAGCTCCGTTCTGATTTTCACCTGTCAAGTGCCTGCTCAGCTCGTAGCATCATCCACGTGGATTGAAAGAGGTTTTTTAAAAACATGTTTTACTGTAAAATCTGGTGAGTTATACACTAGATTCAGACATGTTGATTGCTGCTAAGTCCTGGATATATTTTCCTCCTCTCTTAAGGGATTGCAATAATTATCCTTCAGAACATGACAGGGTAACGTAGCACTTTCCTCATTTCCCCTATCTGTTCTACAGTTCTATCAATATTTCCTTCTGTCTAGCACTGATTAAGTGCTAATGATAAAAGGAAAAGCTTCACACAATAGAAAGTAGAGTAGCCTATTCTGACCTGTGTGTGGAGCTGAAAAGAACACAAAAGAGTAATATGTAAATGCATTCATTACAACAAATCTATTTCACAGAATAAAATTCTGTACCAGAAATGATTACGACGGATGTTCAGAGATGCAATAACATTTTAAACACCAGGATATACTGTAAAATGTTTCAGAGAAATTTAATTCAGCCATAACATATAAACGCATATGAAAAGGTAACCGTGCATACATAATCAATAACATGGTATGTGCCAGTTTAATAGGATATATAAATACTTTATATTCTCTTTCAGTGTCTCACCAAAAACTAAAAACACAGAAAACACCACTTTTGCTAAGCTCACCAAAGTGACCATTAAACATTTCAAATTTAGAAAGATGCCATATTTTACAAAATGCCAAATAATTACTGCATATTATTCCATTCAAATACTTGATTAAACCTTATTATAGAGCAGTTTTTGCAATTATATCGTTTATTGCAACTAAAGTAATAACTTTTAAAGGCTGACACAAACATACAAGCGTTTGAGCTTTTTCTTTTCCTCGGTTGCACTCACTGCAGTGACAGTTACTATCTGAGAAGGCCCCAGCTTGCCCTCTTTGGGGAATATGAACTATTACACGGCAGATCTCAGCACTCAGAGCCCAGGTGCTGGGGCAAGCTGAGCGCCCTCAAGCCCATGAGCTCCACGAGCTCCATTTTCAAGAGGAACTGCCTCCCTACCAGCTCCCTCCTCTTGATGACTCCGCTTACAAACACTGCCTGCAGAGAAACTATTATTCATATTCCCTGTATTAGTATCGTGCCTATAATTAGTCTCTCTATAGGCACGATCCTAATACACAGAAAACTGTTACTCTTTACAGAGGCCTAGTAGAGGCTATGGGAATTTAGGGATCAGTGCCATCCATGCCCATTCTTTCCCATCTCCCTAGCAAACAGTTTGCACTATCTGCTACTGGACAAGAATGAATCTACCCCAGCAAAAGGGGAAGAACATCTATGTGCAGTATGAGGTCAAGCTGGTGATCATTCTCTGAGCTAAGGGTGAGAGGCATGTGACACAACTCAACAGTTAATCATATATCCAAGCAATCCATGCAAGAAGTAACCAGATTATTTGTAACAGGGTTTTAGGAAAGGCTAATGAGCTGTTGCTCAATTTTGTCAGTACTTTTGACATCTGCAATTTGCAGAATAAGGAAGAATTAGGAATCAGTCAAGAAGTTTAAAGATACTTCCAGTACTGGTCTTCACTCAAAAAAAAAAAAAAAAAAAAAGAAAGAAAAAAGGACTACAGAAAACTAGTGAAATTTATACTTATGAAAGATGTTTAATGGAATATCCCTCAGTTCAAAGTACTGGGGGAAAAATAGATTTAGATTCTTTATTTAGATAAAGGGAATATCTGAACAGTTGGAAACATGGTTCGGGCAGCCCTGCTTGGCAAGGAAGAGCCTTCAGGCATCTGCATGAAAACCACACGGTGCCACTTCGTCTCCGAGACAGAGGCTGGCTCATTTTACACAGTAACACAAAAGCTCAGTTCTGTGATATTTTCTATGCTTTTCACTAAGATACAGTCATAAAGTGACATTAAAAAGAAACCCATTACATGAGTTTTGAAAAGAAATTATTCAGTTGCTCAAAGAAGCAGAAATCGTTAAACTGTTAAAGACAATTAGGCAGAACAAGTAGTAGAGTAGCTTATTTCACCTTCAGGTCAGCAATTTAAACTTGATCCAGTTCAGTGGTGACTAGAGCTCTTCCCTTCTGAGAGCTTTGCGAGATAAATCACTTGTCTTTGTCAACAGCTTCTCATGCAGAAATGTTATCACAACTAGATCTGGTATTTTCTACTGTTATTAATGTTAGTATAATCAATTTAGAGGCCAAAGATTTAGCTTTATACTCACTTTCCTTCTCACATCTGCACTTAGAACCATAGTATTTTCTGACAGCAAAATAACTTGGTCCCCTCCAGTGAGGTGAAGCTACGTCACCTTATTTCCAGTCACAGCTTATGCACGTGATGAAATTCTCACTCACAAGATGACAGAAAAGGAAACATCAGTAACTGAGTTGGGGAGAGGCTGAATTGAGAGGGAAGAACTGAATGGAGTTAGAGTCAAGGCAAAGACAATCCAAACCTGTTTGTGTTTGAAAAGAGTTATTTATAAAAATATCTTGATTTCTCTTGAATTCCTTCCTTCCTATCTCTACAGCTCAATCGAAGTTCCTGTTGCTGTCGTTTAGTCAGAACCAAAATACATTACACAATTTCCCTTGTGTACTTTGAGGTTTTGTAAATACATGAGTAAATATACTGTTAAATGTTAAAATATTAACATAGGATTGAACGTATGTCTAGCACTGACTGTACCAAGTGAATCTAATATTGTTACAAATGGAATAATCAGAACAGCAAATTGCAGTATCTTTAACATGGACTGCTTAAAATCTGGGGTTTTATTCTCTTAATGATCTGTAGCATTTTCTCTGAATCATGCCTGCAGTTATGGACTGAACTCAGTGCTGAAAAAAAATGTCATCAGCTGGGGAAGTTTAGATTAAACAGAGAAGAGAGAAGAAGAAAATCCCTTGGATTAATGAGTATCTTGGAAAGGGCCCCTGGCTTCCATCATATTGTCATCTATGTCCGAGGCCCCTCTCCCTCCAAGGCCCTGGGCGAGCGGCTGAAGGAAGAGCAGTTTGCGTCAAACACCCCCGGGTTGGTGCAGCTGGCCAGACTGTCCTGGACCCGGGGTACCTTGGGCTGACACATGAGTGTATTTCCTCATGTTATGAATAGCAGCGTGGCAGCAGTGAAATCCTCTCACTCGCTTTACTATGCGTTACACATCTTAAAGGATTATAGAGGAGGAAACTGTATCTAGCTGAATGTCCTGGAAAAGTTTGTCCTCCAGAGATTTCTAGCCTGAAGTACAAAGCACACCATGTTACAGCAGACTGCATGAGGATAAGAAGGCAGCAAGAACAAGGGCATAAGTGATGCAGTAGAAAAAGCAGCCTCAGGCAAGAGTGTTGCAGTGAAAAAGACATAATTGCCAAGAGTCAGAAGTGTTATCTCTAAAATGCTGTAGAAAAATGCAGAAATTCCCATTAAATCAGAGCTAGCAACACTGCTTTTGTTAATGGCTTTGCCCTGAAAGGGAGCAGTGCAACTTGACACTCTTTGTCTGGGAGGAGAAGGAGCCCTGCATGAAGGTGCCCAGCAGGAAGCACGTCATGGTTTGAGCCCCTGCGTTTCCTGGCGAGTTAAGGGGTGAACTTCCCAAGGGGCCTGTGTCAGCCCCGAGTCCCGTTCCGTGCTCTCTTCACGGACAGCGGCAGCACTTCCACCCTCCAGGCACCCAGGGAGGGAGAGGAGGGCGAGCTGGGCGCTGCATGTGGGAGCCAGCACCAAAGAGGTCAACAGGGAAGGCTGGGATAAAAGCCAGGCTGCTCCTGTCTTCACATCGGGCAGAGAAAGGGCTCTGCAGCAAGTCCTAGGCATGAGGCTTCCTGGCAGTACTAGCACACCAGCAACAGGCCTCTCTGCACTGCAGCACTGATTGAGGGGCTGCATTCAAGCCAGAAAGCTGCACTATTATCTTGTACTGCCACAAATATCCCCTGTATAAATGATCTTATATTGGACTCAATAGCAGCAAACATTATGCATTCTCTTAAACAGGCGAGTTTCTCTCATATATAATCTCTTAAGAAATTTCCAGTCACTACCTTTATATAAAATAAATAAATAAGAAGTGACAAATATCAGCATCATACTGTAAAGCAGTGCTGCAATCTGCCAAAGTCTCTGAACAACTCTTGATTTTTCTTCTGTGTTCTGAAAGGAAGATATATCTCCATTGAACAAGAGGAAGGTGTCTTACACGTGCTTTTTTGGTGTATTTCCATCTATTCAAGTATTCTTAATTCATACAGTCAGGAAAAAAACATGAGCAGTAGAGAGAGTATTTGGTTTTCCTTTCAAGATCACAAACAGGGATAATATTCCATTATCAGAATATTGCTAAGTCTCTATTACGAAAAATGTATGAGGACAAGAAACATTTCTTTTCTGCAGGATTATCTGTACTTTTTATGGACAAATCCCTACTGTATCCAGCTTTCTGTTGTCTCCCTCTCTCGTAGTGTTTATCTTCCACACAACCACAGCCAGTTTCCCTTCAGAAACAAGAAAAGCTAGAATTGTCTATATATTCTGCAAGTTATGTCCAAATAACGACTTCTGACCAAATAATGTCTCCTGCTAATATAGTGAGATGGTTTCCTTCCATCTGATCCCGTAAAGGTTTGAGGTTTCTTATATCAATTCCAGATTTTGGCAGGAACAGTGTGAAAGGTTCCCCAGAGAGCAGAACGAAGATGTTTGTACTGTGAGGTGGAGCTACCGAAGCACTGAATAGGACAGCCCAGACCAGCCACAAGGACAACCTAGACCAACCACAGGGATGACCTACACCAACCACATCACAACTTGAAACAAGCAGCCCGTGCGGTCACTGGTAATGCATGCTGCATGCTTAAAAGTACAATTTTTTGTTCCCCATAAAGGTTCTTATAAGAGTGTTAAGCTCCAGCTGAGACTTAAACTCTGTACCGCCAATGCAGCCTTCAGGGAGACCAGTTAAACTAGCAAAAGCTCTGATATATTATTTATCAACTACAGCAAATACAAAAGAACACTAAATCCATGTCACCTCCAAATGGACCAGATGACTGTCCTAGATAATCTGACTAACAGGGAAGGACATACAATAAGATTTAGCATTACCACGCATGAGCTTAGACTTTATGAATTGAGACTGTAACATAACTGGGCAGATCTAGGCAAAAATGCAGCCAGGCACAAAGCGAATTTCTTCCCAGCTCCTCGGCACTGATCCTCACTCCTGCCCTGCACACACCAGTCCTCCCAACCAGTGTCCCCTTCCAGCAAATTGCCACTTAAACTAGACTATGCGGGACTGTGTGGCAGTTCTGCAAGTTAAACCAAACTAGAGCAATATCAAATGCATTTTCACTTATGTCTCTATCTTAAGCAAGGGGTTGATAATAGTTTTCCAGAAATAAAAAGCTAGAACACAACCCACCCATTTAACTGCCTGTGCTGAAACAGAACGGAACAAAACAAGAAAAAACATAATGAAAAGCAGGAAAAGATATGTATGGCCTAATGTTCTGAAATCAGAGGTTGCCTTTGCAGGAAATTTGATGGGCTATTCTTGATACCACCCACCTCATTTCTGAGGCTTAATTATCTCCCTTATCATATAGCAATCTGAGTCACATTCATTCAAGCAGAGAGCAGCAAGCTATGCCTCAGTCTAATCTAAAAAGAAAAATTAAACAAAAATAGCTGAACTTGCATCCTATTATTTGCTTTTTTCTAGAACAGGCACAAGAGCGTGACGACTACAGTTCCAAACACCCTTAAGAGCAAGCTACACTTGGAGAGAAGCTTGTAGCCAGAAAGATAACTAAGCTCAAAATCCAGCAACCTGCATAATATACAGCAGGATGCCACATAAGGTGTCCGTAAATCCTTGCCTGTAAGGAGTAGACACGCTCTTCCAGTGTGCAGAAAATTCTCGCTGTCCAGAAGTGAAATGTCCAAAGAGGAGACAGAGGAGACCTAAGGCTTTATTCGAATAAAGGAA